>PVJH01002912.1:8191-155309 GCA_004026705.1 Nesogale talazaci
GGGGGGGGGGGGGGGGAGGCGCCACCCTCCTGCATGACTCTGGGATTTATTCTGGGGACAGAGCAAAGGAGATAAGGAGACCCAACGTCACCCAGAGAGCCCCCATCTGCTGCACCAGACTTCCCCTCGAGGTCACATGATACACTGCCCCCTCTCAATTTGGCAAGTTTGATACAACAGATTCCACTGGCCCTGAGCTGCCACTTCGGGTCCTGAAGTGGAGGGCCCATGACCACCTCGGGGGAGAGGGTCCGACTGCAGTGTTGGCTTGTGACTCAGAGGCAGAAACACTTCCAAGTGTCTCAGCAGGAAGACCACCCGTGAGGGGCCATGAGGCCCTGTCCGCTGAGTGGGGGCCAATGATGTGAGGCTCCCCCACCCAACAAACACACACACGCACAACCTTCCTGCATTCCCCTACTGTGACCGTAAGTTCTGGGAGGGGGAAGACAGGGAGGGGGGAGGGGGTGGGTGTGGGGGAGGGAGCCGGGTGACCGGTGCCATGGCTGGGCACCACGCTGCAGCCTCCATACTCACTGAGGACGCTGGTGGGCAACACCCCAGCTTGCTGTTCAGCCTCTGCTGCCCAAGGAGCCGCTGGCCTGCTCAGTGGTCTCACCCTCCAGCCCCGCCCCCAGGGGTGTGCACCCAGCAAGGCCACCGAGCAGAACTGCCCCCCGGGGGTCCTCCACAGCCCTCTGGATGGAGATAGAGCTTCTGGTGGGGTTCAGGCCTCCAGCCTTACGGTTGGGAACGAACAGAGAACCAGGTCTGACCCAGATGGGAGGGGCCCACATCTGCATCAAACCAAAGTCCTCTTCCACCGGGGTGGGCCTGTCTCCCTTAGCTCAGAAGCCCACCCCTCTATCTGACAGAGTGTGGCCCAGGACTATTCAGGGGTACCAGGGTGGGACCCTGGAGAAGTACAGAAGGGGCTTCTCTTTCTGCCCGTCTTGGCCAGTTCCAGGGCCTCCCTTAGCCCCCCAGCTTCCCTCTGAGCAGCGCTGGTGGTGTCGTGGGTCCCCTTGAGTCAGCAGATTGAAACCACCAGCTGGCTTGAGGGAGAGAGATGAGACTTCCCACGCCCCTGAGGATCTAGCATTAGACTGTTGGAATGGACGGGGATGCCGGGAGCTACGAGCCACGGCAGCTTTCCTCCATCTGACGGAAGCAGCTGTGAGGCTGTGGGAGGGAGGGCAGGCGGTGACACCCTCAAGTCTCAGCATGGAGTGGGGGAACCTAAGTGGGACCCCTGACCTGGGCACCGAGGGCTGCTGCAGCTGCGATCCCACACACAGGATTTGGGTTTGACACATTTTATTGGGAATGGCTTGAGGGTTTGGAGCGGATCATCGTCTTCCACTCCACCATTGCTCAACCACTTGCAGGCATTTTGTTTCCTCCGGCCGACCGTAATAGCCTCCACGAAGCAGCCCCGACCCCACTCCCTACCTCTGCTTCCTGCTTCCCCTCCTCACCCTCTGAACTTGGCCCTCAGGGAAATAAATGCCGACCTTCTGAGCGCAAATGGAAGACAACTCTCAGGGTGCCTGGGCCCCTTCTTTGTGTTCCTGCCCCCTCAAAGACTGAGACCTGGGAACAGGCGTGGCTCACGGGACCAGGCATTTATGCTCTGACATGCCTGGAGCGGAAATCCAAGTCAAGACCCTAGTCCAGTGGACCCTGCCCTGCCGCACGCATCTCCCATCCCCCAGACCCCACCCCCCTCTCGGCTCCCCTCTCCCTTTTGGCTCCTGGGTCTGCTCTGTTCTCCTGGCAGCTCACAAGCGGTTAGGCTTAGGCCAGGTCCCACACTGCCCAGGCCATCGGGAACACAACCAAGAAGAGAACCCTTTCCCAAATGGGCGGGGCACGTGTTGGCCCTTAAACCCCCCTGAGTTGAGGGATGCAAATGCCCACCTGAAGGCCTCCTGGTGAGGGTTCATTCCCCAGCCTCCCTTCCTCCCACCTCACCATCACTGTCATCTGCTGGCCCCACCTTCCCAAGTGTCCTCCCACAGTCTCCCTGGGAACCAGTCCCCCAGGCCTCCCCTCCTAGCCAGCCACCCTTCCTGGGAAGATCTCACCCCCCAAGACCCCCCAAGGCGCGAGAGGGATGCCCTCACACAGGACAGCATCTTCCTGTCCACTGCCCCCTGGGTGTATGAAAGCAGACATTCTGGCACCTGGCTCACAGAAGACTACGGGCAACCTCCACGTGCCACTGCCCCGTGTGGAGTAACCCCCACGGACTTGCTTCTGAGATTGAAACAGGCTGCCCTCGGGCAGAGAGTGTTACCGAGTGGATTATCAGCTTTCGCCAGTCCCGGGAGAGGCAGCCTCTCTCGGGGGCTTGAGTGGGTGCATCCTTGATGGAGGGCCCCTTGCTGGGCTCACAGCCTCCCACTGGCTTGGTGGGAAGGCCCTGACCCCTGTCTGGTAAGCCCTCCTATGTAGCATCATGGGCATGTCCCATTCACGGCCCTGCGGCTGCTCCTGCACTCCACCCACCTGCCGCTGTGACATAGCCATCTGTTGCCAGTCATGCTTTGGGGACACTTTTCCTTGCCCTCCTGGGTCCTTTTGAAGTCTCCGAATCTCCAAGAGCCCTTGGGCATCATTGTGATCTTGCGCTGATGGGGTCTGTCTCACCCACATGACATCTTTGTCCTGTTCAGACTTAATAGATGCTCGTTTAACAATAAACCTCAAGTTTAAAATATACTTGGGATTGGGCTCTCCTGTGGGTCCTGGGACCAGTAACAGGAGAGCCGGGACCATCACACCTGAGCAGGAGGCTGGGGGGGGCACCATCATGCCCCTGGGGAGAAGCGTCAGGCCCGGGGCTCCAGCTGCCTCTTCTCAGGGCTGTCTCCCTCCCCTGTCCCCTTCCCGTTTGACACCTTCCCCAGCCATCTGTGCAATAGCTTCCTCTTGCGAAGTGCAGCCGGAAACTTGGGCGGAGGGTGGGGCTGGTGCCGAGAAGACCCGCCCAATGGAGGGTGACTTTCCCCAGCTCACACCACACCACTGCCCCTCTGTTGCCAAGTGCCTGCAGCCCACCCTTACTGGGGTGTAGACAGGACCTCCTGAATCCCTAGAACATATTGACTGTTTGGTCACGCACAGCCACAAGCGCTTTACGGGGCCTGGCAAGCAGAAGGGCATCCATGCAGTGCCGTCAGGTGCTCTGAAGTTCAGCTGTGCAAAAGCCAGGGCTTCCTGCTATCTGCAAGGTCAGTCCTTCTGTTAGGGAGTGAGAAATAGGGACAGGCGTGGTGGTGTTGTCGTCCCCCGTCCCCCATGCCTATACAAACCGCCCCCCCTCCGGAGGAGCCTGGAAGGGAATCAGGGGAGCATTAACCACCCTTACAGACCCCCAGGAAATGGGCATGCTCAAATGAAGGCCTCCAGGCGGGTACACCTGGGCAGCCCAAAGGAGACCCAGGCTCATGAACCCACCCAGGTGAGCTTAATTCAGCCAACACCCTCCACCACGCCTCCCTAGCCTGATCTTTGAAATGCCCTGACAGTGGGAAGGCTGCTCCTTTTATATTCTCTTCCTGGTCAGAGGGAGGTGGAGATAAGAGGCGTACACAGGCCACCTGGAGAGCCCCTTGCACACCCGCTCTGGGCCTACTTGGGACCCACATGCGCCCCCACCAGGCCTGTTCGGGGTCCACATCTTCTCTCTCTCCCCCTCTCCTTCTCTCTCTCCCACCCAGCACCCACTCCACCGTCTCTGGCCTCAGGTCACCACGTGTGGGTGCGCTGTCCCACGAGGTTGCCCGTGGGACGCTTCTCTGCAGTAGCGTGTTCGCTTCTGAGACTAAGACCTGAAACGGCTCCCTCCTTCAGCAGAACCCCATTGGACTGCCAGCTGACGTTGGCGTGAGTTCTTTCTCCTGTGACAGCAGGGACGGAGGTCTCACTCCCTGGGGAACCCTCAGCTCGGCCCCAGCAGACGAGACCATCTACCTGCTCTCCGAAAGATGTGCAGTCCCGGAATCCCCACCTAGGGACGCTGACTCAGAAACCGCCCTGGGGCAGCTGGGTGGGTTTGGATGGGCTCCTCTGCTCTGGGGGCACCGTGAGTAGGGACCCCGGCCCTGGGACAGTTTCCGAGCGGCACACCAGGCTCACGAGAGAACCGTCAGGGGCAGAGAATGCCCTGGGGCAGGCGCACCCTACACTCAAAGAAGCACCCTGGTTTGTTGATACTTGTTCAGTGCAAGGCACCTTTTGATCTCCGACTGCTCCTTCCAGGAACATTGATGAGGGGTCCAAGCGAGAGGACGTCCTTGACAACTCCCATCCTTTCTGCATTTACTGTGGTGCTACCCATGGGTGCAGGTGTGAGCGGTTGGGTCTTCTTTACACTGAGCTGTCATCCACACGCTCGACTGTGAGCCCTGATCTTCAGCAGGTGCTCCCAGCCCTCCTCCCTCTCAGGCACCTGCAGGTCACAGGTGGTCCGTGAGCCTTCCTCCAGTCTCGGCGCTGCATTCTTCCTCCTGGAGTCCAGCTTCTCTGATGAGGCACTCTGCGTACCAATTGATTCAGGCTGGTGCGAGGTCACAACCTGGATCCACACCCTTTGTGTGAAATCAGGCAGCATTCCCTTGTTCCGTTCCCACCACTGCCTCTCATGCGAGTACCGTGCGAACACAATGAAATGTGCTGGAATTCCCGTTCAAAGTTACCCACCCTTTGTTATAGACCACACCACACAGTCGATCGCCTTGGCATCGTCAGTAGACACAAGTAAACATCTTCCTGGTATCCTCGGCTTTCAGGAAATTTGGAAGGCAGCTACTTTGTTCTCGTCTGACCGGATGAGAACAATGTCTGTACCCATCCCAAAGAAAGGGGATCCAGCAGGAGACTCACATGACAGAACAAGGCCATGAATCTCACATGCGAGTAAAATTATGCTGAAGATCGCCCAACACAAGATGCAGCAGTACACTGACCCGGAGCTGCCCGTGGTCCAGGCTGGAGGCCGAGAGGCCGAGAAACGAGTCGTACCCTTCCTGAGAGCAGAGAGAGCTGTCCAGAGTGGCTAAGACCATGGTTCTAGGCATCGCACGCTGAGAGAAGTCACACCAAAGCCCATATTGCGATACAAGTGGGTCTTTATGAAGGACAGGGCAAGTTTCAGGTTGTACAATCTCAAAGGGGTTCACAACTGGGCACTGGCAAGCTCGTGGGAAAGAGCACCCACACGGGTTGAACTGGAGCCAGCTCCAGGGCTCTGGTTCCATCAGAGTAGCGCCATATGTCTTGTCAACAGGACATCTCACACAGAGGGCGTGTGTGCCCCACCTCCTGCGAGCTACTTACCTCCTTAGCACCTTCAAATGAGGTCATCAAGCTACATCCTGATTCACAGGCTAAACTCCACCCCTTCACCCTTAAGTCTCAAGTTGACAACAGACTATGTAACTACCACAGGGGCCTTTCCAGGCTTGGGAGGAACAACTTCCCCCTCCCCCTTCCCTAAATCTTGCTACCTAACAAATCTTTGTTGAAAGCAGAAAATACCAGGAAGATGTGTACTTGTGTTTCATTGACTATGCCAAAGAATTCAGCTGTGTGGGTCATCACAAACTATGAGACAGCCTTGAGAAGAATGCAAATTCCAGAACACTTCATCGTGCTCACGTGAAACTTGTACACGGATCAAAAGGCAGTCGTAGGAGCAGAACAAAGGAGTATTGCCTGGTTTAAAATCAGGGAAGGCGTGAGACGGGGTTGTACACTCTCACCACACGTACTCAATCAGTATGCCGAGTGTACATCCAGGCACACCAGGTTACGGGGAGAAGCTTGCAGTATCAGGATTGGAGAGAGGCTTATTGACAACCTGTGATGTGAAGATGTCACCTACCTTGCGGTCTGAAAGGAAGCAGGACTGGAAACAATCACCGACAAAGAGCCAGGACTGCAGCCTTCAGCGCGGACTGCAACTCAATCTCAAGAAGACCCAAATCCTCACAACGGTCCAAGAGGTAACACAATGAATGGAGAAGAGGCTGAGGGATCTTGTCTTTCTGGGACCCAAAGCCGATGCTGATGGGAGCAGCTGTCAGGAGATCAAACAATGCATTGCATCGGGTCGATCTGTGGCACATGACCTCTTTCGAGTATCGAGAAGCAAGGATGCTGCTTTGAGGACTCAGGTGCACCTGAACCAAGCCATATATTTTCAATTGCCTCCTATGCATGCGAACGTTGACTTGGAGTCAGGAAGGCAGAGGCATTGATGTGCTTGCATTATGGTACTGGTGAAAAATATAGAAAGTACCTTGGACTGCTAAAAGAAACAAACCTGTCTGAAAAGAAGTTTGAACAGAGTGTTCCGTCAGGGGCAAGGATGGAGAGACAGTCTTATCCACTTGGGACCCGTTGCCAGGAGAGACCAGTCCCTGGAAGGAGACCTCGTGCTTGGCAAAGTAGAGGGGCAGTAAAATTGAGGAAGGCCCTCATTGAAATGCATCGACACAGTGTCTGCAGCGCTGGGCTCCCTCACAGGAACGAGTGTGAGGACCTGCCAGAGTGGTGCACGGTCTGTTGGGTATACAGTCGCTATGGGGCAAAGCCAGCCAGATGGCACTGAGCACCACCAGCTTTCAACCGAGGTCCATCTGATGCAGACAGGATGTCCTTTGTTCCAGCTCCCCTTCTGAGTCCGGTCTGCACCTCCGGCAGCTCCCGGCTAATGTTCTGGGGTCGCCGCTGCGGGAAGATCTTCGGCAAGATTTTACCTGCAGCTGATAGCAACGATCTTGCGCTGCAACGTAAGCTTCCTGTTGGAATGGTTACAACTACGAATCTCTTCTGGTCACCTGACCCAGTAACCATTTTCCAATTTTCTTGGCGTAGACGAGTGAGTGCTTCCAGTGCTTCATCAGCTCGTTGAGACATTGTCACCTGAAGTCACTCCATCCCTGGAGCCTTATTTTCGGTCAGTGCCTTCAGCATTGCTTGGACGTCTTCAGTCATTACCATTGGTTCTTGAGCATAGGCCACCTCTTGAAATGGTTGAAGGCAGACCTATTCTTTTGGGTACAGACACTGTATTCTTTCCAGTCTGCTTTTGATGTGTTCTGCATCATTCAATAGTTTAATGTTACATCTCAGAAAAAATTATGCCTCGAGGCTTAGTTTTCTTCAGTTCTTTCATTTTATGATCTGCTGAGCATGTCCTTCCTCTCGGGGGTTTCTGAGTCTAGGTCTTGGCACATTTCACTATAACATTTGACTTTGACTTCTTGAGCTGCCCTTGGGACTTTCTGTTCATCTCTTTAACACCATCGTTTCTTCTCTTTGCCCTGGCAAAGCAAGTTTCAGAGTCTCTTCTCACACCCACTTCGGTCTTTTCATTCTTTCCTGGCTGTGTTAGTCTGGGGAGACTACAGAAATTCTTAGACATGCATATGGATATAAGGGAAAGGTTTATATACAAGAGGAATGGGACACTGAGAAAGCATCCCAGCCCAGTTCAGTCCAATGTCAAAAGTCCTATATTAGCCCATATGTCTGATACTAGTCTATAAAGTCTCCTTCTGACTCATGAAGTCACAGGCCAGTGGATGCAGAGTCCCCTCTGGCAGGGGTCCCCTCATGGATCCTCGTTTCCAGGGCTCAGGGTCCATCAGCAGGATCCTTTGGTGACAGAAGCATCTCAGCACTGGCAGGGATCTCCCTGTGGCTTTTCCGGCTTCAGAGGTCTGCTTCCATCAGGGTAAGGTGGTGTGACATGTCCTCCAGCTCCTCCAGTTCCTTGGACGCTGCCACCTTGTCTTGTCAGTAGTTCGTCGTCTCAGAGACTGATGCCCAGAGACTGAGAGTCAAGTTTCTCTTCTCCAATTGGGAAATACCACGAGACTTCCCAGAATTCTTAGGAGAAAGCCATGCCCACACAGAGTCCCCATCGGCTACTCATCGGCTCTCTCCAGATTAACAGGCTAGACTCCACCCTACACCCCCATTATGAAATTGACGTCACGAATACACGACCACCACATTGGCCTTTTAATGATCTTTTGTTTCTTGTGTGATGTTTTGATGTTATCCCACAGCTCATCGGGTCTCCTGTTCTTAGTGTTTGATGCGTCAAATTGGATTTTGCGATGCTCTGGACATTTCAGTGGGCTTTTCCCAAGGTCTTATTTTGATTCTCGTGGACTTGCTTTCTCCTCAGCCTCAAGGTACACTTGCACAAGAGCAGTGGTTCCACAGTCAGCCTTCAGCTGTGTCGGCTGCTGATACTGAGCTTCTCCCTGGCCTCTTCCCACAGATGTGGTCCCTTTGATTTCTCCGTCTTCCCTCTGGAGAAGTCCATGTGCATAATCACCTTTTCTGTCATTGAAAAAAGAGTCGTTTTGATGAAGAAATCATTGGTCTGACAAAGCTCTATCACGTGATCTCCAGCGTCGTTTCTATCACCAAGTCCATCTCTTCCAATACTCTTCCTTCTTTGATCCCAACTTCTGCATTCCAATCGCCACTAATTAGCCATGCATCTTGATGGCAGGTTCGATCAATTTCATATTGACAACGTTGGCAAAATCCTTCAATTTCCACATCACTTGCTTTAGTGGTTGGTGCATAGATTTGAATGATTGTTGTAATGACTAGATTTTTGTTATTTCTTTTTAGAATTCCTTTTTAAAATATTTGTAAGAAAGCTTTATATCAAGACGTAATTATTATCACGAGACTATCCCAACCAGGTCCAACTCAGAGCAATAAGTCTCTCTTCAGACTCTTCAGAGCCATATGTGGAGACACAGAAAGCTCACAGGTGCAAAGTCGTGGCAATCCAGCGGCAGTGACTCTGGCAGTGACCAGGGTCAGCCAGCAGAGAGGTGACCGCAGAGAGAGAAGGGGAGGAGGCATTCCCTGGGTCCTCCTTGTGAGACCACACCCACAAGGATGCCACCCTACACTTTTACCTATGTTCAAGTTGACGTGGTGTGATGTGATGAACTACCACAGCCTAGTTCCTTTCACAGGTCATGACAGGAAGGGAGGGAGGGATAAGGAACCTGCAACATTGCGCCGGGTCCCTGCCCCCGCTGGGACATCTACTTCCCCAACACTTGAGTCATATGTCTGTTCTCGGCAGGGGCTCACGGGTTCGGGCCCCTGTTTCTTCCATTCTTGTCACCCTCTCACCTCAGAAAGAATTCAGGTGAGAGCTAGAAGACTTATTTGAACAGAATGAATTTTGTACCCACAGCGAATCTGAGAGAAAATTCAAGGAGAAAGCAAAAGTTTGGGAAATGCTGATGGAAATGTTGACAAATGTATGAGTGTGCTTTATATGAGTGACTGGTGGACTGTTAGAAGATTTGTAAGACCCCTCCCCAATAAGATGATTAATAATAAAAGGCAGATTGATTGTTACACTGCTGATGGAGGATCTTGTGTCAAGCATGGGCTTCTTTCAGTGCGATGGGGAAGCAATCCAGAGTTTCCTGGGGGTCCCTGTGTCGGCTCATCCGTCATGGTGAGGGGGATGCATGCAGATAGCCTGTGTCCGTCATGGTGAGGGAGATGCATGCAGATAGCCTGTCTCTGTCCACACCCTCTCACCATCTCCTTCACTACCTGGAAACCATTGATAAGGAAATGGGCCTTCTCCCCTCCTTCCTTGGGCCCCATCACTTTGTGCTTGGGAGCTGTGACCCCTCTCGATGCTGGACATTCCTGCCATTGTCCCCTGGCTCCCCTTGTCCAAAATCTGTCTAGCTAGCACCCTCCCTGGAAGTGATACCATCAAATTACTTTGGAAATCGAGGAGCAATGATACAACATCTGTCTGTATCAGCCTCCTGCCGGAGAGGGGCATAAAGCTGGTTTGGATGTCACAGTTATACTCCCTAGCTAGGCAAAGAGTTAAGGGTGGGGGAGGAGGAGGGGCAGGGAGAAGGTGCTATGTGAAACCTGGAGGCAGCCTGAGGGTTAAGTATGAGGAGGGTTAGGTATGAGGATATTGGCTAGAAAACCATTTGTAGCCATATAGCTTCCATTCCTGGATCCACGTGACTCTGCACCTGCTGACCTGTGGTCTCCTTTCACCCTGCTCCCCTTTGTATGTCATCAACCCGCAGCTGTACGAATCTGAAGAAGCCTCCAGGTAGCATGGGACCTAGGGACTGAAGTGGGACCAAGCTCTCAGTCAGGACTTCAAGAGCCAGATCCAAGCGGAGAGCTCAGATGCTAGATTTTCTTGTATGTGTTAGATCCCATCCCATCACAGACAGTCCTTCAAGGAAGATCTTGGAGTGCCCTTTTTAATGGTAAATGCAGTGCCTCTTGAATCTGCCATTCTTGGCATAATAGACCATAGGATTTTCTGCTTCAAAATGACCCGTCCTGGTACAGTTCAGCTCACTAATACCAAGCATGTTAGTTGGGTTGATTAAAGAAACAAATCCAAGACTCTCATGTGTATAAGAAAGAACTTGATATCAAAGAGTAATGGTTTCGTGAGAAAACATCCAAGCCCCGTCCAGATCAAGTCCCTAAGTCCAAAATGAACCTATATGTCTGATACCAGCCTGTACGTTCCTCTTCAGACTCACGCAGCCATGCAGTCATGATGGAGACAGGAGGATCGCAGGTCAGCGGGTGGGAGTCTTGTGGGTCCAGTGGTGGTGGAAGCATCTCAGTGCTGGTGTGTGTCTCCACGTGGCTCCACATGGCTCCTGGCTGTCATCAGCATAGCTCCAGATGGAATCAACGGGAATATCAAGCAGAGAGAGAAGGTGCCCCATCTCCAGTGAGCTATTTCTCTCCGTAGCGCCTCCAAATGAGGCCATCAAGCTGCCACCTGATTGACAGGATGAACCCCACCCCTTCACCAGTTGTGTGAGTCCAGGTAGACTAGAGAAACAAATATATAGACTTGCATAGGGATAGAAGGGAATGGTTTATATACAAGAGAAATGGAACACTGAGAAAGCACCCCAACCCAGTCCAGTTCAAAGTCACAAGTCCGATATTAGCCCATATGCCCAATACCAGTCTATAATGTCTTCTTCCGACTCACGAAGTCACAGGCCAGTGGGTGCAGAGTCCCGGCACTGGCAGGGGTCCCCTCATGGTTCCTTGCTTCTAGGGCTCAGGGTTCATCAACAGCTTCCAGTGGTGGCAGAAACAACTCAGCGCTGGCAGGGGTCTCCACGTGGCTTCTCCAGCTTCAGAGGTCTGGTTCCATCAGGGTAAGGCCAGGTGGCTTCTCCTCCAGCTCCTCCAGCTCCTCGGACGCTGCCATCTTGTCTTGTCCGTGATTCATCTCTGAGACTAACCCCCAACAACTGGGAAGATAGCTTCTCATCTTCAAGAGGGAAATATCTCGAGATTTCCCAGAAGTCTCAGGAGAAAGCCATGCCCACACAGAGGCCTCACTGGCTACTCAATGGCTATCTCCAGATTAAAAGGCTAGATTCCACCCCTACATCGCAATCATGAAATTAACATAAACACATGACTGCCATACCAGTTGACACCAGATTATGTAACTATTACGCCAAGGATATCAATTTCGTTTTTGATGACTTCTAGTTTTCCTAGATCCAGACTTCGTACGTCCCAGGTCCCAGTCATTCCAGCTCACTCTTCTTGTTTTGGGTCCTCCCCCATCAGCAGATGGGCTTCCTGAGGACCCACTCTGGACGGCTCCCCCCACCTGTGTCCCTGTGCTCGGCCCTCCTTTCAGAAGGGGCCTGGTTCTCAGTCCTGTGTGAGACTTAGTAGGCCTTCTGAGCTGGTGTGGTGTGACAGCCGGCAGTGAATCGGGTCCTCATGACAGTTCCTAGGCCGAATACCTTCTTCCTTCTCTGTGGTCTGCTCTTCGTCTGGGAGAGCTGCTGGGCAGCCCTGCTGGGGTTCGAGAACACCAGCCGCAAAGCTGCCAGATGGCAGCAGCACAGCAGCCGCCACAGAGTCACAAACGGACCATGCAGTGGAAGAAGGCTCACATGGAAGAAAGGAGGGAAAGGTACCAGGGGCCCCACTGGCCCCTCACCTTTCTCAGTCCCCCTTGTGTGTGGCCAGTGCTAGGACAGCTGGTCATTGGGGTGGGCTGGAGGTCTCAGTGCCCCCACCCCTCTAGAACATGCAGGAAGCGCTGCTGGAAGAACAGAATTGGGACCCTCCCATGTGGCTCGGCCAACCGGCCTCTCTAAGTGGGTCCAGCAAGTGGACGCACGTCCCCCACCCAGAGCCAGGAAGTTCCAATGTGACAGAGCACCCGTTCTAGTCTCACTGCATTTTCCCTGTCTAGTTTTTAAAAATAGGGTTTTTTTGGGTGGGGGGAGCTCACACAACTCTTACCACAACCCATCATGCCAACCACATTTGTACATTTGTTACCATCATCGTTCTCAAAATACTTTCTACTTGAGCCGTTCGTGTCAGCTCCTCATCCCCCTCCCACACACACACCCTTGATAATTTATAAATTATTATTTTTTCACATCATACATTATCCAACGACAGCCTTCACCTACTTTTCTGTTCATCCCCCTGAGGGGGTCCATTCTATGGAGACCATTGGTTCCCCCTTTTTTCTTCCACTTTCCCCTCATCCTCCTGGTACTGTTACTCTAATGAAGGTCCTAAGGGGACTATCTGTCCTTGGGACCCACACGCACCCACACCTGGCCCCCACCCCAGAGTCCCTGTGTTTCCAGTTCTCTGTACCTGTGTACGTGCTTTGGTCTTGCTTGATTCGTAAGGTAGAATTGGGATCATGATAGTGGGGGTCGGGGGGGAGGACTCGTTAAAGAGCAAGAGGAAAACTGGATGTTTCCCCAGGGCTGTACCGCCCTGACTGGCTCCTATCCCGTCTGCCATGGTGATGGCGACAGTCCGGGCTCTGCGTGGAGGGAGGCCTTCCCATTGTGAGCTGGAGATGCGTCCCCATGGCAGTCTCCTAATTCAGCATCATCCCCACAACAGCCTCCCCTTCCAGTGCTCCCTGACTGCCGCCTCGTGCAAGCTCGTGGCTGATTGCTGTCTGGCCTGCTACTGTCTTCATCTGCCGAAGGAAGGCTTGCTCAGTTGAGCAGGACACGCAGTAACTGACCCGCGTCCTGAGGAAGGAGAGGTGAGTCTTGAGCCCCCAAGGACAACAGGACACTTTCCAGGATGGTCTCCTCCTTGCTTCCTCCTTTGCGATGACACGGGATGGGCAGAGGTAAAAGATTGGGTGCCATCCCTCCCATCGTCACTATGACAGGAGATGAACTTCATCCCGTTGTTCGGCACCCCCGTGAGCCCTTCCCAAAGGTTTCCATGGCCGCTAACCAAAGCTCGCTATCCCTGAACTCAGATTGTCCTCTCCCACCCCCACACCCACCCCTGGACGCACCAATAGCTTTTGGTCTTTATACACGTACCCGTTCTAGATGGTTTGTATAAATGGGATCATACACGATTTGTCACATTTTAGGGTACAAAAATCTCAAAACCCAAGTTCACAGCCTGGGCATCGTCATAAAGACCCTGTAGGACAGGGCACAGCTGCCCCTGTCAGTCTCTGAGACCAGGAAGGCCCGTCTTTCTCCTGAGGAGCCGTTGGTCGTTTCAAACTTCTGATCTTACAGTTAGCAGCCGGACTCGTAACCACACCACCACCAGGACTCCTCAGGGTCCAAGGCAGAGCCCTGCTTGCTGGCTTAGTGGTTACTCATGGGGCTTCAGCAGCAAGGTCAGCAGTTTGAAACCACCACCAGCAGCTCCTCGGGAGAGAGACGAGGCTTCCTACTCCAGCGAAGAGTGACAGTCTCAGGGCAGCCCTCCCCAGTCCTGTAGGCTCACCACGAGTCAGCGTCGTGGTGACATTTGGAATGGGATGTCAGGAGAGCATCTCTACGGTCTACACAGGAAGAGGCGAGACCAGGCCTCAGACACGCCACGTGGGGTCTCACGGTTATTCAGAGATTGGAAACTTAGAGCACAGGAGGGACATCTACAGAGATGGTAACTGGATTCATAGTTTCTCGGGTTTTTTAGACCCTGATTTCAAACCGATGCTCAGAAGAACATTTGTCTTAGAAGAGACAACGACTCAGACACATAATCCAGGCGTGAGCATGAGGTGAAGATGGCGTCCAAGGATTGCAGTCAGGGTGCAAGTCCAATAAGGCATGGCTCAAGGACAGTTGTCACAAGCGCATGCGTGAGGCCGACCACACATCCCACTTACAGGTGGGACCGCGGAACAGGACCACGGGCGGGACACATACGTGGTCAGACAGAAGCACTCACAAGATGGTCCAGGGGCCTTTCAACTTGGGCTGTTGGGGCACAACTCCCAAGCAGGACTTCTGATGATGATCACACAATTATGGACAGCTCTCCACCTGTCCCCAAAGAAAGGCTGTCCCACCCTGGGCGGGTCAGAGAGTGGTGGAGGTAAGTCCACTCATAAAGGCATCCTGCCTGAGAGCAAGAGGTTCTAGGTTCTTGATGGATGCCAAGAAAGAATTCGACTGAATCTTAATCCCTACGGGGACTCTGCAGATGCATTTGGGGCTGCCACTGCCATCCATAGCCTGGTATAAACCAGGGTGCCAAGAATTTAGCTTCCACACCGGAATCTGGCAAGGAGGCAGCAGGGAAATTGGGAGCTCAGGGAGGTAGCAGGGAAATAGGGAACTAATAATCAAAATCCTCACTGCCATTGAGCGGATACAGACCCATGGAGGCACTGGACAGGGTGGAGCTACCCCTGTGAGCTTCCAAGACTAACTCTTTACGGGAGTAAAAAGCCTCATCTTTCTCTTGAAGAGAGACCAGTGATTTTGAACTGTTGCCCTTGTAGATTGTCCCAGCCCAGGCTGTGACCCACTATGCCACCAAGAACAAAGGAAATGTTCTACAGCGGATTGTGGTGGTGACTGCACAATTTAAAAAAATACATATGTCTAAACCACTGACTTGCACGATATGGGAATCATAGGTCAGTGACACTGTTACCGTGCTTTAAACAGACCGAGGAGGGCAGAGGAAACGGTCACAGGCGCAGAGCGGTGACAGGTCATGCATCACAACTGCTGGTGGGACTGCAGAAGCAGGAGAGAAACCATGCTTTGGACACACACCTGGTGTGGCACCTGGTTTCCAAGTCCCTCAGGACCACACTGCACCGGTCCAGTGAGAAACTTATAATATCTCTCGGTCCAGAACGCTACTCACCCTGGTTTATAAGGCAACAGAAAAAAAAATTTTTTTAATAAATAAATAAAGGCAACAGAACTCAAGTGGGTGGGGTGACTTTTCTTGTCTAATCACAACTGCACACTCGACTCGGTTGGCTCTGGGGATGAACAGCTAGGGAACTTCCCACCCACATTCGCTGTGGGCGTGGGCAGCAGCTGCCAAAATGTGGACTTCGGTGGCTCTGGGCGGGGAAACTCATGGGGAAAGAACAAACTTAAGCAATGGAAAGACACAGAGAGTCAGCAGGTTAACAACTACGCCTTAGGGTGCTTTCATGTTGAAATGAAACCGTTAAGGGACTGGTCCAGGGTCTCCTGACCACGGCAAACAGGAATGACTCATGGACTCGTGACCTCAGTCAGATGACCTCCACTGAGAACACACCCAGGCAAGCCCTTAAGGGAGACACCCACCCTGGGCTTGCGAAGGCTGGAAACCCACCGTCTAAGGCCCCTCTGCCTGAGGTTAAGGGTTGGAAGCCAGTCCATGGAGGCTTCATCCACGAGGGGCTTCTGCCAATGGATGCTGGGGCCACTGTCATTCGGGTCTTCAGCAAACCAGGGGCTCGGGATGTAAGCGTTCAGAGAGGCCTTTGGTGAGTGGCTGCTTCCTTCCTTCGGCATCACGTTCCCAACAGACTGACAGTGACGAGGAGTGGAAGCGCTTGCTGATGAAGACCACAGGCTGCAGGCTTCCGTGTGGATCACCTCCCTCCCCATGGCAAGCGGACCCCAACCATACATCCCGACCAGTAGACAGCATCATAGCAAACAGAGGGGAGAGGGAAGTCGTCAAAGGTTTCATGGTGCGTGGGTCCACAGTCGGTGTTCAGGGACACACCGCATGCCACCATGGGGGAATCTGCTGGCCACGACCTCTTTAAAATGCTCACAAGTGAGGAGGCCACGTGGGGAACTGAAGAGGGCCTGGCCCAAGCTAGGGCATTTTCTTTTTAAATCATTTTATCGGGGACTCATATAGCTCTTCCCATCATCCATCCATCCATCCATCCATCCATCCATCCATCGTGTCAAGCACAGTTGTACATTTGTTACCCTCATCATTCTCCAAACATTTGCTTTTGACTTGAGCCCCTGGTATCAGCTCCTCTTTTTTTCTCCCTCTCTCCCCCCCCGATAATTTTTTTAATTTATTGAATTCATTTTATTGGGGGCTCGTACATCATTTTTCACAATGCATAAATACATATACTGTGCCCACACCTTCACATGTCTGCTGTCATTATCATTCTCCAAATATCTGCTTTTCCACTTGAGCCCTTGGTATCAGCTTCCCATCCCCCTCGCCTGATAATTTATGTGATTACTTTTCCATGAAACCGTGGTATTTTCCATCACCTCCCATGGCTCTGCAAGTTGGACATTGGGGGACAGAGGAGGGAGGTGGAGAAGGAGAATGCCTTTGAGGACAAGGGAGAAACTGTGCGTGCACTGCCTCCCAGAACACACACAGCCTTCTGGAAGAATCAGGGCCACAAAGAAGGCTCCTGAGAGGTGAGGCTGGAGAGACTCACGGGATCAGGAGAGGTCAGTCCCTGGAGAAGGATAGCATGCTTCCGGTCAGAGGAAAAGAGGGAAGCTACCGAAGAGCTGGCGTGATCCGGTGGCCGTGGCAGGGGCTTAGATGTCATGATGGTGGCGGCGGTGGCGGCCTTGAATCCTGCCATCTGCCTGGAGACCGGGCCGCTGGGTGTTTGCATCCACACAGAGCTTCCAGGGTTTGTCTGTGCTGGCGTGAGCTTCGTTCCTCGGGGGCTGGGTCCCATCCCACTGCATGAAGGGGCCACGCTGTGTTTCTGTGCCTTAGGTGCAGATGGACATCTCGTGTCCCCCTTTTGGATGTCCTGAATGGCGTACAGTGTCTGTGAGTCCCTCTCGTCACTCTCACGGGGACACACACCTGGGTTGGATTTGCTGAAACGGGGGAAAGCGGAAGGAGCCGATCCCTGGGGAGTAGTTTTTTTTTTTTGGGGGGGGGGGGGGGTCCTGCCAATTTGACCCCGTGGCAGCAAGTTTGACTTCTTTGGGGTGGGGGCATGGGGCGGGAGGGGTGTGACAGTCAGCAGCATCTTTTCATTTGCTTGGTGGTCGTTTGAATGTCTTCTGTGATGAAATGTTCATTCAAGCCCAGAATTGGCCACCTTTGGCTGGTTCTGCCACCTGCCCTGGAGTCTCCAGGCAGGGTAGAAATGTCTTGGGCCCAAGCAAAAGAGATGCTTTCTGGATGAGACTTCGAGTGGTTGTGTCCCTTTTACCTCAAGGACACCTAGTTCCCAGGGCCCTAAAATACTTCCCTGTGTGTGGTTCCTCTGAGTCTGGTGCCCGCTCTCTTTCCACCCAGCTCGTGCACCCTGAGCTGGCAGAGCTGGCTCTGCCCGTCTTAGACCTTCTCCCCATGCTGTACCTTCTCTGGGCCTCTCAGGATCCTTCAGAGCATCCCAGGCCACATCCGAGAATCGAACAGGATGTGGCTGGGTGGGCCTTTTGCACTTGTCCAGAGCCCTCGCCACTAGAGATCTGTCAGCCAGATCTCAGCCTTGAAGAGCCATCCCTGCAGAGCTCCTAACCGGCTTGTAAGCAGGGTGGGACCAGGCAGGAACCAGTGGTGGTGGGTAAGTGGTAGTGATCGTGGTTAGGTAGTGGTGGTTAGGTGGTGGTGGCGGCAGTTAGGTGGTTAGGTAGTGGTGATGGTAGTTAGATTGTGGTGATGGTGGTTAGGTGGTGGTGGTGGTAGTTAGGTGGTGGTGGTGGTAGGTGGTTATGGTGGTGGTGGTGGTGGTTAGTTGGTGGTGGTTAGGTGGTGGTGGTTAGAAGGTGGTGGTGGTAGTTAAGTGGTTAGAAGGTGGTGGTGATGGTGAGATTGCCTTGGGAGGGTGCTGTCAATAGTGGGGTCATGGACAACCGAGGAAAACACCACCCAGTCCTATCCCCCCTCACAGTTGTTCCTGTGTCTGAGCCCAGTGGTGCAGCCCCTGGTGTCTGTCTGTCCTGTGCAGGCCCCCACTCGTCTTGCTGTCCTCTGCTTCACCAAGCACGATGTCCTTCTCCAGCGATGGGGCTCTCCTGACCATGTGTCCAGTTGGGTAATCCTGGAACTGTTAACTGCAAGGTCAGCGGTTCAGGCCCACCAGCTGCTCCTCAGGAGGAAGGAGGGCCCCCTGGTTGCCTCTGGAAACCCTCTCTAGGATCACTGAGTGACCCTCAAGGACAGTGGGTGGGCCAAGCAGGGGGACTCTGTTAGCCATTTTCTGGGCTGCTGACCACTTGTGGGGGATGGGAGGGAGGGTGCGCCTGAAGTTAGGAAACCAACTCCCTCCCTCTCTCCGCCCCCCCCCCCCCCCCCCCCCCCCCCCCCCCCCCCCCCCCCCCCCCCCCCCCCCCCCCCCCCCCCCCCCCCCCCCCCCCCCCGCCCCACCGCTCTCAGTTCCTCATAGCACACACACAGAGGCTGCTTCGGGCTGGTTGATGATTCATCTGCAAGTGGGACACTGCCTGGGAGGCATTTTCTAGAAGGACCCCTCCTGCTCTGGGAGGGGGAAGGGCTGAGGGACAGTGAGCAGGACTTTGGGATGGGGCTTCAGAGAGCCAAGCCTCCCTAATTCAGGGAAGTGGGGCTTTGACTTGGTCTCTGGAGTTGGTTGGGGGTGGGGGCGCTATCCATCCCTGGGGAGGTGGTCTGGACCCTCAGTGTGGTGACCAGAGAGGTGTGGGGTGGGTGTCCCAAGAATCCGAGTTAGGGGGTGCCCTTCAGGACAGCCCGCCCCTCCTTGTCCCCACGGAGAGTCCAGTCTGACAGCGGGTCCCTCCGTGGCCCCCAGCCCCAGCCCCAGCTCCGGTGGGGCTCAGGTGACTTTTGGGCCAGGTGAGCTGGCTGCCTGTTCCGGGCCGGAGGCGCGGAACAGGTGCGCGCGGGCGGGGCGGGGGTCACCCGGGCCAAGCCGAGTGGGACGGCCCCGCCCCGGGGGAGTGTCCCGGGCGGGCGAGGCCTCCGTCTTAAGGCGCGTGGCGCGGGGCCCGGCAGGAGCGACCGGCTGGGCTGCGGGAGGCCGGAGGACGCGCGGCGGAGCCTGAGCGACGCGGGCGACGGAGCACGCACCCCGGGCGGCCGGCATGGCGTCGTGCGGGGCGCGGGCGCGGGCGCCGCAGCTGCTCGTGCTGCTCGTGCTGCTGGCGGGCGCGGCGCGGGCCGGCCTCCACTTCCGCCCCGGCCGGAGCTGCTACCGCCCCCGGCTCGGGGACCCGCGGGCGGCGCTGGGCCGCAGGTCGGAGCCTGGCGCGGGCGGCGCGTCCTTCCCGCGCCCCGGGGTGGGGGTGGGGACCCAGGCCCGCCTCCTTTGACCTTGGGGGTCAGGGCCACCTCGTGTTGGTCACTCGCCCTGGCGTGTGCAGGCCTGACCCAGGCCAGGGCCCAGGGCCGGGGACCCCCAGCTTCCTGCCCCAGGTCCCTCATTTGGGAAGGCCTTCTCCCCTCTGCTTTCCCCTTTTCGGGCGTTTGGTCCCCAGCCCGCGGTCAGTGTGGGGAGCTCGCCCCCAGTTCCTCCTTTTGGGGGGCTTGTCCAGCCCCAGGGGCAGGGCCCCCAGCCTCCTTCCCTGTCAGTGCTCTACGCGCTGGTGGGTGGCTCTGGCTCTCCAGGGGCACATTTTGGGGAGGGGGCCCTGTGTGCACAGCAGTGACTTTGTTTCTGGTGGCTCCCCAGGACCTACCCCCGGCCGCACGAGTACCTGTCCCCGGAGGACCTGCCGCAGAGCTGGGACTGGCGCAACGTGAAGGGCGTCAACTATGCCAGCATCACCCGGAACCAGCACATCCCGCAGTACTGCGGCTCCTGCTGGGCCCACGGCAGCACCAGCGCCATGGCAGGTGGGAGCACAAGGACCTCTATCCAGCGACCCAGGGGCCTCGCGGCCGGGACCCCACGCCAGGCTGTAGCCAGGAAGCACGGTCTGGGGCCAAGGGCTCAGAGAGAGAGGAGTGGGAGGAGGGGGAAATATGGAGAAGCGAAACTGCCCAGCTGCAGTTAACATTGGAGAGGGTGACTTACTTGGGGCCCCCACCCCCTGGCAGCAGCAGGGCTTTGCCCTGTCTGGCCACACCCACAGCTTGGTTTCCTAAAGTGGACTTTCCTCCTGGTGGCTCTGTCGTTTGAAACGCCATCGAGGAGGAAGGGGAGGTGGCTGTCTGCTCCCATGAGGATGTACAGCATGCACATATACGCACACATACACACATATACTCATGCATACATACACATACACACATATACATACACATACAAACATAAACATACACACATATGCACACATACACACAGTCATACATACATACACATACATACACGCGCACACACACATGCACATACACACACACAGAGACCCCACCCCGAGCCCTGTAGGGGCAGCGCTGCCCTGTCCTGTCGGGTTCTTGTGAGTCAGAGGGTCAGTTTGAGGTGTGGCGCGGTGGTCATGCTGGGACCTGGAAGGTTGGTGGTTCAACTCCCCTCCCCCAAGCACTGCCGGGGACTGGCGCAGCCGCCTTGGGAGCTCGCTGGTAACAGCTGTACTCTGCCCTCCGCAGTCACCAGGGGCTGGAAGGGCGCTTTGAGGTTGAATGTGAACTCTGGCATCCGGCCACCGTAGCTGGGGCCACCGCCAAGAGGGAGGTCTGGGGGGAGTGCAGGCACTCCACTCCAGCAGTGGGCGCCCCTGTGCCTAGCCTGCAGTGAAGAGGACTTGTGTGGCCAATTCTATTCCTTCTGGAACAGAGCAGAGCCTGGGGCTGTGGTCATCCCAGGCCTGGGTCCTGGACCTTGGGGTCCGGGTTCCCCACTGGACGTGCCCAGGTGTGGTGACCAGCCCTTGAATGTGTGCCACCTCACCAAGCAAAGCCTTGGACAGTTCTGCGACCCCTACTCTCCGATGTGGGAACTGACCTCTTGGTGGAGGTTGGGCGGCTTCGTGATGCTGAGAGATGCCTGGTCAGGACCTTGGGGGTGGGTCACGGATGGGCCCTGTCTGGATCCTGATTGGCCAGCTCCCACCATGGCAGCATTCCCTGGGTGACCTGTGAGGGGTTCCCTGGATGAAGTCTACTTCTGGACTTCCTTGAAGGTTGAGGTAGGGCACTGGGAAGATGGTGGGGGGGGGGGTTGCTGCACAAGTCTCTGGGTAGGCCCCTGTGATTGGGGTGGGTGGGGCCAGCCCACTAGAAAGTGGAACCAGTGGGTGCAGTGGTGGGTGTCATCAGGCCAGGCAGACTGGGGAACTGAAAGATCTCTGGGGGGGGCAGGCCAGGGTGAGGCAGGGAGAAGGGGAGACCTGGCATGGTCACCTGGGACCGACCTGGGGTGGGGGTGGGGGCCTGACTGTGGACGGCATAGAGTGGCTGGGGTGAGGAGGCTGGGAGGGCCCAGGGGGTAACCCCACCCTGTTCTTGAGTGCGGTCCCTTCTAGCAGACAGCACTACAGCCCTCGGCTCTCCTGAGGTCTCTGCTGACTCCCCACAAGTACACAAGTACAAGCCCCCAGAATGGACGTCCGTGGTCTCCTAGCATGGTGGGGCATTGGTCACTGTGCCCTGCCGACAGGAGACCCACCCTCTCGCCCCCATGTCCTAGGCCTTGTTGGCGGTCATGGTTGAGTTCTAGCAAGAGTCTGGCACCCTGAGCCCCTTGCCCCTCACAGAGTTTCTCTGAGTCTGCCATCAGTCCACCACGCTGAGGCCACCAGGACCCGTGCAGTGGCAGGTGCAGTGGTCAGGCCCCAGCCACCTCCTCCTGGGTGTGTGTGGCCGTATCTTCTGGGAACACTGCCTGCCCGTTTCCCTGCCTCCCATGAGCCTCCTGCCCAGCCTCTGCCATCAGGGTCCCTGTACTTCCTCCTCCGCCTCTCTTTGAGACCCTGCTCCAAGCTCAGCCTCCCCCTTGCAGGTCCACATCTGAGCAGTCCTCTTTCCCACCCTCACCTTCTCCATCCTATCCATCTCCGGGCATGAAAGGTCGGGGCTGGCTGGCTCCTGGGAGGTGGCTGGCCTGTTCTCAAGAACTCTTTCTGCATGGCCCTCCGGCCACCCCTGATCGGCCTGCTCGTTGCATTCAGAACCCATCCCCGGCACTCTAGTGCCCAGTCTTCCCCCTCCTCCTCTTCAGACTGCTCCAGGAGGAGGCGGGGGAGGGCGGCACCGCCTGCTGGGCTTCACCGCCCATTGAGAGGCTGGGGAAGTGGAGTCCCACTGTTCTTGATGGTTTACTCAGGCAGGGCCTACCACAGCCCCTCTGACTCCTCCCTCATCCCCTGTTCTCGACAAGGGGCTTATATGTGGTTCTTGGGGCGCCAAGGCCACTGTCTAGAACCTTCTCTTGCAAGTATCTTCATGGCTCCCTCCCTGCCTCCAATGGGCCTCACTTCCGTGGGGTTTTCACAGACAAGCCTTCTTGTTGTATTCAGCATGACTTCGCCCCAGATCCTTGGCGGGGGAGGGGAACCGTGTCCACCATGGAAGGGAGCTCCATGGTAACAGACTTGCTGCAGAGGACAGTCTGCCAGGCAGAGGATGTTGAGGGAGCGTTTGGGGTCGGGGCTGAGGCCTGGGGGTGCAGCCACGGATGGTCTTCCAGAAGGCACAGAGATGGGAGGTGGTGTCGGAGGCAGGGCTACACACACAGACCCCAGCTGGGTGAGGAGCACTGTGGAGGGGCTGCTGCTGGGTAGAGAAAACGGGACTGAGATGGAGGTTGGACAGAGAGGAGGCAGTGGGGGTGGGGGACATGAAGTCCTTGTCTTGGGAAAAGGGACAGTGAGATGAGGTCATCGGTGGCGGGGTCGACTTCTTGGGCTGTGCATGGAGAGGGAGCAAGCTTCTTGGTTGTACAGGGCTTGTTAGGCCTACACCCACCCTGGACACAGCCCTGGCACCAGCTGCAGTGGGCACTGCCCCCCCAACCTGGGGCTCCCACCCCTTTTTCCGCATGGTCCCCCAGAGGCAGGTCTCTGTCATCCTCATGTCCTGCATCTCTGCGCATCCGTACAGGGAGGCCCCAAGTGTGGACAGCAGGCTGGAGGGGGCAGGAGGACCACAGGTGGGCTGCCTGCCCTGACTGAATTAACCCCTCTCCGTAGACCGGATCAACATCAAGAGGAAGGGCGCATGGCCGTCCACCGTGCTGTCTGTGCAGAACGTTATTGACTGCGGCGAAGCGGGCTCCTGCGAGGGTGGGGATGACCTGCTGGTGTGGGCCTATGCCCACAAGGTTGGCATTCCCGACGAGACTTGCAACAACTACCAGGCCAAGGATCAGGGTAGGAACCTCCGCCCTGGGTTGCAATGTGATGGTGTTTGGGGAGTTGGGCTGCAGGGAGCTGGGTATGATAGGTAGGTGTTCTGGAGCCGGGACACTACAGGAGGACTTGAGTCCATACCTACTTGTGGTGGTTTTAGGCCATGAGCCTCTCAGCCCTCCCTCCCAGCAGAGGGGCCCCTTGGCCGTGCTAGGAAACAGGAAAGGCACATTCTCCTCCCAGCCCCAGCCCCTAAGCCATTAGACCAGTGTACCTGGGTGGTGGTACCCTGGAACACCCATGGGGTCCCTCTGACCCCTCCCCCCAGCATGATGGAGCAGATGGGACTCACAGGCACCCAAGGGTTTTGCAATAGCCAGTCCTAGAGTGTCCTGCCTGGGTGACACCCACCGAGTACCCAGCATTCAAGTTCAAGGGACACTAACCTCCCAGTGTCATCCTCAAGAAGGCACTGCCCAGGTGAAGATGGGGCCATGAGGGGAGCCGGGGAGCCAGGCTGCACAGGGTCTCACAGCCCCGGGTTTTCCTTTTTTTCTCCTTAACTCTTGAAACGGAAAAACAGCAGCTGCTATTTGTTTCAAACGGAGGGTCCCTTGTGTCCACTGAGCAGCAGTAGACCCTCTGACCGTGCGCCGACTCATCTCCAGCTCCGGGGGCTGTGCAGAGGGCTGAGGCCTGAGCCCGTGGTCGTTGTCGGCTGCTGTCCAGCCAACTGGGCTCCCAGCGGCCCAGAGGAACACCCGCCATGCTCCCCATTGTGTTCGTGCCCCCCCCACACCCGTGTCAGTCATCTCGTTGATGGCCCTCCCCCAGGACCAGCCCCTCCTGATAACACGCCAAGTTTGCGAGAGGAAGTCTAGACCACACCTGAGGCATCGTGAGGGCCCTTCTTAGCTTATGAGTGGGAGGCTGAATCAGCCAGGGCTCTGGGGAGGGGCCGGGGCCCTTGCTGAGCGATAACGACGACAAGACAGCCCCCCATTGACCTTCTCCCCCCACCCCACCAGACTGTGACAAGTTTAACCAGTGCGGCACATGCACAGAATTCAAAGTGTGCCACACCATCCAGAACTACACCCTCTGGAGGGTTGGCGACTATGGCTCCCTGTCCGGGCGGGACAAGATGAAGGCAGAAATCTTCACCAATGGCCCCATCAGGTAGGCCCTGGAGGCAACTGCGGGGAGGAGGAGGGGGACTGCCTGTGTACCACCCCGGCGCCTGCCCTTTGGCCAGGCTGACTCAGAGGTCCGACTCTTCATCTTGCCATCTCTCTCTCTCTCTCACACACACACACAATTCACTGCCATCGAGTCGACTCTCCCCCATCGCGACCTCCAGGACACGGTGGAGCGACAGTCTTTGCAGGAGCGGAGAGCCTTGTCTGTCTCCCAGGGAGCAGGAGGGGATGGTTTCGAACTCCTGACCTTTCGTGAAACCCAATGTGCCACCAGGGCTCACACGTGGACCTGAGCGGGGCTTCAAAAAGGGCCTGGAAAACATGTTATCTTTTGGTTCCACTTCCCCAGACCCTTAGAATCGTCCCATGTGCCCAGCTGGGTGCTGCGAGATTGAGAGGTTGAGCCCACCGGGCGGCCCTGCCGGGGTAATGGGCATGGTGGTCTGCCCGCCAGCTGCCTGGCAGTCATCTGTAGACGCAGGCGGCCACAGCTCCCCCCAGGCAGTGGGTGGGTTTGAACCACCCACTTTTTGGTGCCCGGCTGAATGTTTCACCCCGGTGCCCTCTATTGGGAGACCTGAGCCCTAGGCTCTCAACACAGAGTGGCTGTGAGCTGGCCCGACAGCCCCACACTCAGGCACATACATGTGGAGAGGGGCTCAGAGCCACCCCGAGGGCTGTGGAACTTGGGTCAACAGCCAGGGGGGTCAGCAAAGGGCAGCGGCCTCTGACGGCCACCTGGGAGGGACTGACAAGGGCTGAGACCCCGCTCAGCAGGGTCCGGGCCTCTCAAAGCGGCTCTTCTTGCCCTGCGTGTTCTCAGCTGCGGGATCATGGCGACGGAAGGCATGGACCGGTACAGCGGAGGCATCTATGCTGAGTATCAGGACGAAGCCGTCATCAACCACATCATCTCCGTGGCCGGCTGGGGCGTCAGCAACGGCACCGAGTACTGGATTGTCCGGAACTCCTGGGGGGAGCCGTGGGTAAGGAGCTCCCCGCGCACTCGTCGGTCGGGGCTGCTAGGAGTTTCATGACGGCGCCCTGGCACTCACAGCGTGCACTGAGCTCCCCGTGGGGGGCGGGCACGGACAGTGCTCTGGGCCTCTGCATCTCCCGGTTAGTCGTTCTTGGGCTCTCCACCTCCCTCCCCATCTTGACCTCAGTGACCAAGGATGAGGGGGAGGAAGCTACGGTGGCCCCTGAATGACAGCCTCAGTATTAGGCATTTCCCCCCTAGTTTTTCCTCTACAACCACACGTAGAGAGGGGGGCTGAGAGACAATTAACCGTCAGAATGGATCCGCCGTTGCCAGTGTCTAGGAGACACCCACTGAAGGGGGACAGGGGTGGGTGGGTGACGAAGTGGGGGCAGAGTGCCTAAGAGCAGGGCATGGATAGGGAGCAAAGTCGTCGGGCCAGGAGAAACCCACCGGGTTTGTCAGGTCAACGAGCTTTGGGCACACAGGAGACACAGTGCAATATTTTGCAAAAGCTATTTTCAAATTGTCGTCCTGGGAAAGCTGAGGGGCCGCCCAAGAGGTGGGGGTCGAGGAGAGCGCCCGCCTTTGTCAGGGGCAGGGGTGGGGGAGCGATCCTACAGCCCCACTTTCCCTCCTCCTCCCAGGGCGAGAGGGGCTGGATGCGGATCGTCACCAGCACCTACAAAGGGGGCACGGGCAACAGCTACAACCTGGCCATCGAGAAGGTCTGCTCCTTCGGGGATCCCATCGTCTAAGCCGGCTCGCAAAGCACTGACGGAGGACAGCCATCCTGCACAGACCGGGGACTGGCCCCAGGGCAGTGGCAGGCTGCCGTCTGTCAAGGGACTGGGGGTGGGGGGAGGGTGGTGGCTTCTCGGGGTCTCTGGCATCTGTGCTTCCTCAGGTGGCATTTACAAGTGGTGAAGCGATTTGAATTTGTCACCTAGAGTTAGCGAGGAGAGGGCCGGCAGCATGTCATCACAAGAGATGAATAAAATGGGCGTTTCCACGCACGTATGTGTCTTAGTCATGTGAGCATACATGTCACAGGGCCGCGAGACCAACACCTCTGACCAGCACTCAGCTTTTTAAAAATCCACCTTTATTCACCAGCAGCAGTTACAGGAAGATGTCCACTCACTCATTTGCCTCCATTGAGAAACCGGACCCATTCTGATAAGTCACACAGCCAGAGTTTGAGTTGTCCCTGCCCCCAACCCTTACACACACAACCACACACACACACACACACAAACACAAACAGCACGGCTGAGGGGAAAGCCCAGCCAGGGGGTGCTGACCACCGAGCATCTCCTCCTTCGCGTCCGTCTCCAGCGGGTGCCCAGACTTCCAGGGCTCAGTTCACCATGATGAAGTTGGACTTGCAGTGGGCTGTAAGGAAGGGCAGGGGCTGGTCAGGGCAGAGGAGGCCCGGCCTCCGAGGTGGCAGTGTAGACGCGGCGGGTAGACTCACCGATGAACTCGGTGACTGGGTCATGCTCGCCTTCTGTCTTGATGGTGCCCGCAATGCTGTCATTCTCCAGGATGGGCAGGAAAAGCTGCACAAAGTCCGACGTGTATGGGGGCGCAATGACATCCAGTACCTGGGGGAGGGGGTTCACAATGAGAAAACTAAGGGATGAATCACCCCCCTTAGGCCCCACCCCCCACAGAGGAGCAGGCCTGAGAGAGCTGTTCTCAGCAAACTGGCCAAGGCACAGCCAGAAGGGTGAGGGTGGTGCTGACCTCAGTGACAAAGTAGCGGATGAGGGAGATGTCTGTGTCCAGCTTCTCCAGACACTTCCGGATGTAACTGACCACAGGCAGGACGTAGCCTCGGCTCAGCAGGTGGACCATCCTGTCCAGCAGGGTCTTCTTCAACTCCAGCTGTGGGTGGCGGGGGAGGAGGCGTCAGGACGAGAGCCCAGTCCCCACAGCCGGGTGGGCGGACGGGCCCTGCTCACCTGCTCCATCACGTCCAGCTGGGAATGCTCTGTCTCAAAAAGCTTGACCAGCAGCTGCAGGACCTGGGGGTGCAGCAGCTGGTGGCAGGTGCTGATCTGCAGAGAGGTCGGAAGCCTCGCTGAGCAGATGGCCGAGCCCCTGGCCTGAGCAGGGCACAGGGAGTGGCTGTCCCTGCCCTGACACCAGAGCCAGCAGCCTCCCTTTTTGCTCCCACCCCCAGGACCCTCCGTGACAACCTTCCTCAGGGCAGGCACAGCTGTCTGACCCAGCACGCCACAGGCACGGGCCAGCCTGTCACCTACCTCATCCAGTAAAGCCAGGTGCACGGGGGTGTGGTCAGTCTGCAGCTGGAAGTACCTTGGTTCTGATACGGTCCAATCCACCCACTTCAGGACACCCATTGCCACCACTGGGAACCTGCAGTGCCCAAGACAGGGTACTTCTGCCACAGATCCGAAGGCACTCCTGAATTCACACTAGGCAAGCACAGGGCTAGAGTACGTGCACGCGCACACACATGCACGCACGCATCCCCCAAAGCGGCTCCGTCCACCCCTCCACCTGGGGAACCTGAACTCAGAGCTTCAGCCCACACCACCACACACAGACCATAGATGCAGCGTGCTCAGCGGCAGCTGGCTTGTATGAACAGAGAAGGCAGGGCCACATTCCAGGGCAGCGCACTGCAGGTCTCTGGAGAATGCCTATGGCCCCCCGGTGCACAGCCCCGCCACCCTGCTCCATCATGCCCCTGCAATCCCCGACCTTCCGTGTGTCTCCGGTGCTCGCCCTGGGCCAGTCTGGGAGGCCACAGCAGCGTTCCGGGCGGGCGGGGCTCACCTGATGCACTGATAGAGCGTGCTCAGCTCGGCCACCAGCTCGGCCGCCCCCTTGTTCTCGTTGCAGCACAGGTTGTGCACCGTCTCCACAGCCTTGGCCGTGGACTTGAGCTCGTCTTTGTTGATGCTGACGCGCTTGTTCTGGAACACACAGAGGGGCTCCTGGGCTCTCTGCGTGCCTCCCCTCCCCCCTCTCGGATGCCACACTCCTAGTGTCCAGGGAGAAAAGCCGCTGAGATGGCGGTCTGGCCTGGCACTGCCATAGGCAGCTGGGGCAAAGGCCCCGCCCCACGCAAGCCCTGAAAACACTAACTTCGGGGGGTGGGGGGGGTGCTTGAGTTCTTGCAGCCTCATCTCCCAAGACCCCCAGCCGGGCAGGCCACGCCCACCCCCACCCCCACGCGCGGTACCTTCTTCCAGGTCTCCACCACGCTGGCGGCGTAGGCCAGGATGTGGATGTACTTGTGCTTGTGGTCCTGGTTGATCCTGGCCCCCGGCTTGAAGAGGGACTGCATGAACAGGTCCAGGAAGGCCGGCACCCGGATCTGCAGAGACACGTGGCAGCACCTATCCAGGGGTGCAGGCCGAGCCAGCACGCATGCCCATGGATGGAGGTGCCCGCCCTGTCAGCTGTGGAGGTGCTGAGCCCCAGCAACCACAGGGTCATCCCATGAGGAACGAAGCACAGACATCCCAGCGTCATCCTTCTGGTGGGGACCCCCATCGTGATCCAACTCCAGTGAGTGAGAGGAAGAGAGGCAGCTGGGGGGGCAGCGCTGCCCAATGGGGGCTGTGGAGCTGAGCTCCCCCAGCAGGCTCAGGGGTGCGCTCGTCGGCCCTCTGTGCCTGCGGCCAGGACCCCATTTGGGGGAGCTCTGCTATGATGGTGGGCAGGGTTATTGGAGGATGAAGTAGACACACCCTTTGTTCCCTTGGGAGAATGGGCAGCTGAAACACAACTTGGACCTCAGCCCCAGAGAGAGAGAGAAGTCGCAGGGCCACGGGAAGACAGATGACCAGGAGACAGAGGAGCAGCGGAGAGACTGTGGGTGTGAGGCGGCATGAAAGGCGGGCTTCCTGGTCCAGAGGCAGAGGCCAGCGGACCATGGTGCTGAGAGGCTTAGGGCCGGAGCCAGACTTGGCTGCGAGCGGAGGAGAGGCATGCCTGCGGCCCATGACTATCCTCACTGCTGACTGTCCCGACCTGGGCAGCCAGTTCACTTTGCTGACACCTCCCATCACTGTGAGTCTGATCTGTGAGCTCTGTGGCTGTCGCAATGCGCCATGACACCCAGCGGAGAGCAGGCATTGTGGGAACATCTGGGGTCAGTTGGTGCTGCAGGGTGGAGGGCGGGGCCTCCTGGGACCCCTGCCTCCAGGGAAGCCCCAGCGTCGGCAGGACTCCTCCATGTAGCTGCACGCGCTGTCCCTGCTGTCACAGGCTGACGCAGGCAGCCTGCAGAGGACCGAGTCTAAATGCCCTGGGGCTTCTGAAGGAGGCAGTTCTTTATGGGAGTCGAAAGCCTCATCTTTCCCGCTTGGAGTGGCTGCAGGTTTCCAATGACCGACTCTGCTGTCAGGAGCCCAACGCCCAGTCCACCGTACCCAGGACACCCGCCGCTCCCTCTGCACTTGCCGCATTAACCCAAGCCGGTGAGAGGACCCACCAGCTCCACAGGAGGTGGGTCCATGCTGGTGAACATCTTGAAGAGGACCGTTATGTCGGCAGGATTCAGCGCGCCTTTAGACAGCATGGCGCCCAGGGCCTGGCACGCCCGTGGGTAGGAAGCAGCCGTGCCCAAGGCCAGTGTGATCTGGCTTGCATCGTGGCCCCTGCAGAAGACAGACAGACATGTATGCACGCACCCTGGCATGATTCATGGTGCTGCCCCTTTTTTTGTGCGTGGTGCTTGGACCTGCCATGCCCCCCCCTCAGAGAGGCTGACTGCAACCCAGCTCCCGGGGGCCTCAGAGAGGCTACACGGGCTGGCGAAAGCCTCAGGCTGAGAGCTCCACGCCGCGTCATGCACTGGACGGGCACTGGGCTGCTCACCACAGGTGGGCACTGTGAACCCACCAGCTGCCCCATGGGGGAAGGAGGCGCCCATTAACACGGACGGCCTCGCACCTCCCCACCACCCTCCCCACCCTACCCCCCGCCCAGTTCTACTCCATTCGACACCGTCCCAGGGGGTGAGCATCGAGTCGGCGGCAGTGGGTGGGCTTGTTTGTAGAGACTCCATTCCTAGAGCTCCGGCCTGGGTGCCGACTGCGGGTGAGCGGTTTGACCCACCAGCAGCTCTGTGAGAAAGGCCTGGCGCTCTGCTTGGACACCCCGTGGGCAGCCCTCGCTGTCCTACAGGGCTGCTGAGAGTGGGGACCCATGGGGTGGCCCCCCACAACAAGAGTAGTGTAGCAAAGAAAACATTTGGAAGAGCTAGTTCTGGTGTGGGAGACCAGGACCCAGTGTGTCCCTAATAGTCCCGTGTACACCGAGGGAAACTGCCCGACAGTGTAGCACCCACAGGGCCGCGCCTGCCTGCCTGGAGCGATGCAGCAGCCAGGGTGGCCAGACTGCCTTCCAAGCTCTGGGCTGTCACTCTCCCTCGGCCAGGGAGCCCCCAAGCAGCAGTTCCCAGAACCTCAGCACTGAAGTAGAGTCCCCACACTGAAGCGTCAACAAGCAAGCTCCCCAGGGCTCTGAACGCGTGAGCCAGGCTGGGCCTTGCTAGGGGGTGGGGGGGGGGGGGGGCACGGTGAGGGCGGGGCAGGCTGGGAGGAGCCAAGGGCTTGGGGTGGAGTGGGCAGCGTGGCTCTCACTTCTCCTGGGCGAAGCGCTGGACCTCCTGGGCAATCCTGCGCACGGCCGAGCCGCCCTGCTCTTCCTGGGCCAGCACAGACATCATGGCCTGGGCGAACAGGTAGGTGTGCTCCCCGTGGCACACCATCTTCTGGAAAACGCCGGGAGCAGGGCCTGAGGAGTGGCCAAGCCGGAGCCCCCTCCCCCAGCAGCCTCCGCCATGGTGGGGGGAGCGGACAGCCTCAGGGAGGGGCAGGGAGGGGGGGCGACTCACAGCAAATTCGGGGAGGTTCTTCTCCAGGTTCTCCTCCCCTCCGTCCAGGATAGTGGCCAGAGAGGTGCGAAGCACCCGAGAAAACACCTCCAGCTGCTGGCAGGCTGTGGACACGCTGGTGATCTCCCCTTGGTACCCGGCATCCGAGATGAGCTGGCCCGCCCCGGGAGGGTCAGTCAGCACACAGGCACCGCGCCATAGGCAGGGGGCAAGGGCTGAGCCCAGTTCCCACCAACCTACACATGGCTTGGACTGCTCACATGTGCCATGGGCGTCCTCAGGTGAAATGGTGGGGCAGTGGGCCCCCAACCTGCCCTACCTCAGGCCTCACCCTGTGGCTCTACCCTAAGGCCACACCTTTCCAGAAGGTGCATCCAAGACCCAGGGTGTCCCAAAACACAGTGTGGGGCAGCTGCGGAACAGCCCAGCCCACGCCCAAGGTGTCCGACCTTCACAGTGAAGTTGAGCATCAGACAATCCGGGTGGGCTTCGGCCAGCTTGTAGAAAAGGTCTCGCCACGTAGTGTGCGCGATCATCTGTTCCAGCCACGCAGGGGTCTGCCAACAACACATCAGGGTAAGGGTCCGACCATGGCTCTCTCTCCTTCAGGCCCCAGGCAGGGCTAATTGAGTGGCATTTCGCCAAGACTCTATCACGGGCACTGATGCCACTTCAAATTTCTACACTCCTTTCCAAATACTTCCTCTGCCACGAACTCAAGCCAACTGGCCCCTGGATTTCCTACATCTGCAGAAAGCCTCTGCCCCAAGATTTCCCAGCAAGCACCAAAGCCTACTGGTCCCTGGATTTCCTACGTGTCCAGAAAGACCAAGAACAGCCAACTTCCCCTGTATCTCCTACCGGGATCAGAAACCCTGTGGCTCCAGGATCCCGAGGAAGGACAGGATCCGACTGCCCCGATAGTTCCTACCGTGGACACAAAGGCCGGGACACAAGACTTCCCGCCCAGAACTGGAGCCGACTGCCCTACGTTTCCCACCACGTACAGAAAGAAGGTGCTCCAAAGTTCCCACCAAGAACATAAGCCAACTGCCCCAAGAGTTCCTAATGAACCGAAGTTCAATCCCCATCAATTTCTCACAAGGAACATAATCTTACCGCCCCTAGGTTGCCCACCATGAACATAATCCCATTACCCTAGGTATCCTACCATGGGTAAAAATCCCCCATGAATGTTACTGTCTCTAGAATTCCTACCGTGAACAGAAGTCCACTCCTCCTACAATTCCTGCCATACACATAAACCCATCACCCCTAGATTTACCAAAAAACATAACCCCATTTCACCTTTATCTTTTTTTTCTTTTTTAATTAAATACTTTGCCCAGTGATTTTATTGGGAGCTCTAACAGATCTTAAAACATTCAATGCATCATTTGTATCAAGCAAGTTTGTACACATGTTGCCATATTCATTTCCAAATATTTTCTACTTGAGCCCTTGGTATAAGCTCCTCTTTCGCCCTCCTTTTTTTTAAATAAATCATTTTATTGGGGGCTCCCCTAGATCTCTTATGAAGAATGGCAGCCCATTGTGTCTAGTTTTCCCATCGTGACCATAATCACACTGCATATCAATTTCCCATCATGAACATAAGGCCCCTGCCATCGATTTCCTACCAAGCAGAAAGCCTCTGCTTGTGGATTTCCTACCATGAACATAATCCCGCGGCCTCTACTTTTCCATCAAGAACCTAAGGCATCACCCCTAGATTTCCTACCTTGAACATAAGCCCACTGCGTAAATACAGCCTATCACGAACATAAACCCACCACCCCTAGATTTCCTATGAGGAATACAACTCACTGTCCCAGGGTTTTCTTCTATGAACACAAGTCCACGTTCAGCCCACTGCCTCTAGAATTCCCATCAGAACACTCCCCCCACAGTCCCTAAGTTTCTGACCATGAGTGTAACCCACTACCCACAGATTTCTCACAATGAACACTAAACGACTGCACCTTGATGATCCACCATGAACATAAGGCCACTGCCCTTGAGTTTCCCACCATCGACCCCAGATTCCCCACTATGAGCATAAGCCTACGGCACTAGCTTCCCCATCATGACACAATCCAACTGCCTACAAATTTCCCACCAGAAACATAATCCGACTGCCTCTACATTTCTTACCACAAATAGAGCTCACTGTCCTTTGATTTCCTTCCATAAACACGAGCCCACTTTCCAGATTTCTTACAATGAAAAATAGCTCAAGTCCCCCTGATTTCCCACCAGAACAACCTCCCACAGATCCTCTATTTCCTAACATGAACGTAAGCCCGCTCCCCATAGATTTCTCACCCTGAACACATTCCGACTTCCCCTAAATTTCCCAGCATGAATGTAAGTCCACTGCCCCTAGATTCCTACAATGAAAGGAACCAAACTGCCCCTAGATTTCCTACAATGAAAGGAACCACACTGATTATAAATTTCAAACGAGGAATGAAACCTCCCAACCCCTAGATTTACCACTATTACAATCTCCCACAGATCCTAGATTTCCTACCATGAATGCACCACCTAGAGTTTCCTACCATGAACGTAACCCCACTGCTCCTAGATTTCCCAGCAGACTAAGCCTCCCACAGGTCCTAGATTTCCTACCATGGACGTAAACCAACTGGCTCTGGATTTCCTACCAGGAATGTAACCCCACCACCCCTAGATTTCCTACCATCAAAGTAACCCAACTACTCCTGGATTTCCTACCATAAACATAGCACCACTGCCCCCAGATTTCCTACCATCAAAGCAGCCCCACAGCCCCTAGATTTCCAAGAACCACCACCTCCCACAGATCCTAGATTTCCTACCATTAACGTAATGACACTGCTCCAATTTTTCCGACAGTGAACTTAACCCCAGTGCACCTATGTTTCCTACTCGGAATGTAAGCCCCCTGCCTCTAGATTTTGAGCCACTTTGCCCCTAGATTTCCTACTGGGAATGGACCACCACTGCACCCAAATTTCCTACCATGAATGTAACCCCATTTCTGCTAGATTTCCTACCATGACCCTACACCCATTGCCTCTAGACTTCCTACCGAACATGTAATCCTCCTGCACGTAGGTTTCCTACCAGGAACACGGCCCTACTGCCCCGATATGTTGAACCAAGAATATAAACCCCACTGCCCTAGATTTTCCACCTGGAACATAACCCCACTGCTCCAATATTTCCTACCATTGAGTCTACCACCACTGCCTCCAGATTCAACCCAGAATCATCCCCCACAGATCCTAGATTTCCTAAAATGAAGGAACCCGCAGTGAATCTAGCTTTACTAACAATGGACTTAATCCCACTAACCCTGGATCTCCCACCAAGAATATGACCCCACAGCCAAAGATTTCCAGCCATGAACAAAGCTTCACTGCCCCTAGATTTGGTACCATAAACCTACAAAAACCAAAAAAAAAAAAAAAAATTAAAAAAAAAAAACCTACAAAAACCACTCCTAGATTTTTAACCAGGAACATGACCCCACTGCTCCTAGATTTCTTAAATGAATGTGACCTCGCTACCCCCTAGATTACGCTCTAGGAAAGTAAACCCGTTGCCCCTAATTTCCTACCATGAACGTAAAGATAGTGCCCACAGAAATCCCACCAGGAGAGTAGCCTTGCTAGATTTCCCACCTTGAAGGAAGCCCCACTTCTCCTAGATTCCTACCAGGAATGTACCAACACCCCAGAACTAGCTCCCACAGATGCTACATTTTCTACAATGACGGAACCAGCACTGCACCTAGTTTTCCTACAGAGGACTTAATCCCACTGCCCCTAGATTTCCTACCAAGAATATATCCCCACTACCCCAAGATTTCACACCATGGACCTACTGCAACCGCCCCTATATTTTAAACCATAAACAGGACCCCACTGGCCATAGTTTCCTAACATGAATGCAACCCCACTACCCCTAGCTTACCCTCCAGGAAGGGAAACCTCTTGTCCCTAAATTTTCTACAGTGACCGTAAGATAGTGCCTGTAGAAACCCCATCATGAAAATAACTGCTTCCACCAGATCTCCACCTGAATTTCCAACTTGAAAGTAACTCTAGTAACCCCAGATTCCCTACCATGAACATCACCCAACTGCCCCTAAATTTCCTAAAATGAACAAAACCCCACTGCCCTTGAACTTCCCTACACTGAATGTAACTCACTGCACCTATTTTTTCTACCAGGAATATAATCACACTGCCCCTAGAATTCCTACCCAAAATGTAACAACCCTGACCCTAGAGTTCCCACCGTGAACGTACCACCGCCGTCCCTCGGTTTCTAACCATGAACATAACCCTGTATTTCCTACCGTGAATGTACCACTATTGCTGTAATTCTACAGTCTCGAGATCTCCCACCAGACAACCGCCCACACACCCTACATTTCTTACCATAAATAGCCTGACTGATCCTTTATTTTCCACCATGAGCTCCCCAAGATTTGAAAGTCACCTCATTGCCCCTAGATTTGCTACCATAAACATAACTCAATTCCTCCTAGAATTCCTACAAAGAACATAACCTCACTTCCCCCCGATTTTCCTCCTTGAAGAAGCCACCACTGCCATTACATTTCCCACCAAGAACGTAACCACATGGCCCCTAGATTTCCTACCCTGAACGTAATCGCAGTGCCTCGAGATTTCCTACCCTGCACTTCAGCCCAATGACTCTAGATTTATCGCCATGAATGACCCCAGGGCTCCTAGGATTCATATCCCCACTACTCATAGATTCCTACCAGAAACGTACCCCCGTTCCTATATTTTCTACCGTGAATATAATCTTACCCGCCCCAGATTTCTGACTATGAACACGGTGCCCACCATGAACATGATGCCTACACATGGAAGAATTACCACCATGGACTTAAGTCCAAAGCTGCGAATATTCTTCTCATGACCAACACTGCTAGAACACATGCCAGGATGATGAGAACCCACAATGCTCCGTTACTGAGCTTGACCAAAATGCCAACTACTAAGTTTTCTCCAATGAATGCAACCCCAGTGCCTTGAGATTTCCTACTATGGATGACACCATTGACCTTGGTTTTGAATCCCCACGACTCGTAGATTTTCTGCCAGGAACATGCCTCACTTGCCCTAGATTTCCAGCCTGAACATAATTTCACTCACCTCAGATTTCTGATCATGAATTTTATCCTATGTTCCGAAGAGTGGCTAAATAAACATGAGGACTAGAAATTTCTCACCACGAAGATAAAACACATTCATGATAGAATTCACACCATGGACATAGGGACGTGGCTGCAAATATTCTTGACATGAACTTAGGTCGAAAAATGCTATAAAAGATGGCAGGAAAATATGGCAACAATGGTAAATTTCTCACCTTAAACAAGGTCCCAAACACTAAGTTTTCTACAATGAATGTAACCCCACAGCTCTAAGAGTTCCCACCAGAACAACCTACCATGGATCCTCGATTTCCCCCCATGAACTTAACACCATTGGACCTAGATTTCCTATGATTAAAAGAACCAGAGTGCCCCTAGAAAATGTACCAGGAATGTACCACCACTGACTCTAGATTTCAATCATGAACATCGCCCAACTGCCCATAGATTTCCTACCAGGACTGTACCAACACTGACCCTAGGTTAGGCCCCAGAATCATCTCCCATAGGTGCTAGATGTCCTACAATGAAGGGACCAGCAATGTACGTAGTTTTCCAGCAGTGGATTGCATCTCAGAGCCCCTAGAATGTATCTGCACCACCCCTGGATTTCCTACCAAGAATATAACTCCACTGACTTAGATTTCCAACCATGAATCTAGTTCCACTGCTCCTAGATTTGCCGGCATAAACCTACTAAAATTTCCCCTAAATTTTTAACTATGAACTGGACCCCACTGCCCCTAGATTTCCTAACATGAATGCAACCCCACTCTCCGTAGACTACCTGCCAGGAAAGTACACCCCTTGTCCTGGATTTTGTGCAATGAGCATAACAAGATTGCCCTTAGAAATGCCACGAAGAAGTGATGCCCACAAAAAAAAAAAGAAAGAAATGCCATGAAGAAAGTCACCCCATTGCCCCCAGATTTCCTACCACGAATGTACCAACACCACCCCGAGATTACAACTGAGAAGCATGTGCCACAGATCCTAGATGTCCCACAATGAAGGAAGCAGCACTGCTTCTAGTTGACCTACAGTGGACTTAAGCCCAGTGCTCCTGGATACCCTATCAAGCACATACCCCCATGACGGCAAGGTGTTACCAAGAATGTCACCTCACTGTCCTAAATCTCCACCCATGAAAAAGCTCTAATGCTCCTAGATTTGGCACCATAGACATACTCAAACCACCCTATATTTGTAACCATGAATTTGACCCCACTAACCCTAGATTTCCAAACATGAATGTAGACCCAGTACACCTGGATTACCCACCAGAAAAGTAAATTCCTTGCCACTGTATTTCCTACAGATGCATTGAACATAACGAGAGTGATGCTGGAAATCCTACATTGAAAGTAAATCCACAGGCTACAGATATCCACCTTGAATACATGATCGCGGCCACAATATTCCTCAAAATGAAAGTAATTCTAATCAAAAGGATTTCCGACCACGAACATAACCTCACTGGCCCTCGATTTCCTACCAAGAATGTACCACTATTGCACTCAAATTTCCTACCATGAAAGTAACCCTACAGGCCCGAGATTAGCCATCAGACACCCGCCCACAGATCCTAGAATACGTAACATAAAAGTAGCCCTCCTGGCCGGAGATTTTCCACCAGGAACAGGGCAGCAATGACCGAAGATTAGTTATCATGAAAGTCACCCCACTGACCCTCAATTTGCTACCATAAACGTAACTCAACTGCGCCTAGATTTCCAACAGAGACAAAACTCCACAGCCACTAGATTTCCCACTAAGGAGTAAGCACATGGCCCAGAGATTTCCTGTACTGACCTGACCCGAGCTGCCTTGCTATTTCCAAACATCAATGACGCCACTATCCCTAGGTTTACTATTGCCACAACACACAGATAACCTACCAGGAATATACCTCACTGTCTCTAGATTCTCTGCCCTGAAGATAATCGCACACACTACAGATTTCTAATCATGAATTGTTTCGTATGTCCCCGAGAGTGCCCACAATAAACATAATGATGATACATTCCTCACCAAGGTGCTAATATACATTCTAGGTAGATTTCCCACCATGGACATAGGTCCACTGCTGCAAATATCCTTGCCATGAACTTAAATCCTAAACGATTACAAAACTTGCCAGCAAAATATGCCCACAATGCTAACTTTCTGACCTTAAACAAACCTCAAACAACTAGGTTTTGCACAAAGAACACAATCCCACTGCTCTTAGATTCCCACCAAGAATGGAATCCCACTGGCCCTACATATCCTACCAGGAATGTACCCATCACTGACTCTAGAATTCTACCAAGAACTTAACCCAACCACCCATTGATTTCCTACCAGGACTGCACCAACACTGACCATAGAATACGCCTGCCCCAAATCATCTCCCATAGCTGCTGTCCTACGATGAAGGGAACAGCAATCCATCTAGTTTTCCTGAAGTGGACTGATTCTCAGTGCCCTTGGATACCCTATCTCAAGAATGTATCCGCACGACCCCTGGAATTCCTCCCAGGAACATAATGACACAGGCCTAGATTGACAGACATGAACACAGCTCCACTGGCCCTAGGTCTTGTAGCTAAAACCTACTAAAATCGCCCTAGATTTTTGAACATAAACTGGACCTTACTAAGACTAGATTTCGGAAGATGAATGTTTAACATGATTCCCCGTACACTGCCCTGAAGGAAAGTATCCCTTGTCTCTAGATTTCCTACAATGAAGGTAAGACAGTGGCCCTAGAAATCCCATGGACAAAGCCTCCCTCGTGTCCACGGAGGTTCTACCAGGAACGTGCCCTCACTGCCCCTAGATTACCCCCAAGTACCATCTCCAATTTCAGGGATTCCCAACAACAATGCAACCAGCACTGCATCTAGATTTTCTACAGTGGACTAATTCCCAATGCCCCTCCATATCTTACCAAGCATGTATGTCCACTGCCCCTAGGGTTCCGACGGAGAATATAACAAAACTGCCCTAGATTTAGCCTGGAAGGTAGCTCGACTGCTCCTGGGTTTGGCACAATAAAGCCACGAAAACCATCCCTAGATTTTTAGCCATGAACTTGACGCTACTGGCTGCAGATTTCCTAAGAGGAATGCAACCCCACCACTCCTCGATTGTCCTCTAAGAAAGTGGATCCCTTCTCCCTAGATGTGAGAAAATGAGCCCTCACGATTGTCATTCTAGAAATCCAACCATGCAAGCACCCCCACTGCCCCTAGATTTCCACCTTCAATACACGATCATTTCCTCTCGCTTTCCTACCATGAAGGAACCCTAACATGAACATAACCCCACTGCCCCTAAATGTCAGATTGTGAAGAAATGCCCACTGTCTTTAAATGTCCTACCAGGAACGAAACCCCACTGCCTCTGCATTTCCTACAGTGACCTAAGGTTCCTTTGCCTTATTTTCTAAGCAGGAATATAGCCATACTGCTCGTAGAACAATGGACAAGCGTGGAAAAACCCTGACCAGAGATTTCCACCCAAAACTCATCACCACCGTCCTTCCTTTTTAACTACCAGCACAACCCTCCTGCCCCTGGATTTCCTACCATGAACGGACCACTATAGCACTCAAATTTCCCATCATGAAAGTAACCACACAGCCCCGAGATAACCGTCTGACACCAGTCCACGGACCCTAGAGCACCTACCCTCAGAGCAGCCCTCCTGGCCCGAGATTTCCCACCAGGAACCGGCCAGCAACGGCCCAAGATTGCCTATCTTGAGAGTCACCCACCCTCACCCTAGATTTGCTACCACAAACATGACTCAAATGCTCCGAGATTTCCTACAAGGAACATAACCCCAGCTCCCCTGGATGCTCCTCCTTCAACGAGCCACCGCTGGCATTAGATTTCTCCCCAAGAACGTAGCCACACGACCTGCGATAGCCTTCCCGTGATCCTAACCCCAGTGCCTATCCATTTCCTACAAAGAATGCCACCACTGCCACTAGGATTGGCATTTATACTGCTCACAGATTTCCTACCAAGATTTCCTGCCCTTCACACAATTGCACGCGCTGCAGATTGCTGATCATAAAGTTAATCACAGGTTCCCAAGAGTACCCACCATGACCATCACGACTATACATTTCTCCCCAAGAAGATAGCACACATTCAAGTGAGAATTCTCACCATGTACTTAAGTCCACAGCTGGAAATATTCTCTATGTGAACTTAAGTCCAAAACGGCTTCAAATCTTGGCAGTAAAATATGCCCACAGTGCTAAATTTCTGACCCTGAAAAAAAACTTCAACCATCTAGGTTTTCTATAATGAACGTAACCCCACTCCTCCTAGTATTCCCACCAATAAGGGAACCCCGCCACCCCTAGATACCCTACCTCGAATGTGCCAACACTGCCTACTGAATTCTACCATCTGCCCTAGATTTCCTACCAAGAATGTACCACATGGCCCCTGTTTCCACCCAGCAGTCTACCACTACTGTCCCTAGATTTCCTACCATGAAAGTATACCCTCTCCCCTAGATTTCACATCATTAGTGTAGCCCCATTGCCCCTAAATTTTTTACCACCAATGTAACCACACTGCGTCTAAATTTTCCACCAGAACAACCTCCCACAGGTCCTAGATCACATACCAACAACATATCCCCACTACCTCTGGAGTTCCTAATAGAAACATACCATGGCTGCCTCAGGATTTCCTACGGTAAACTAAACCCCACTGCATCTACATTTCTTATCAAGAATGTAAATCCGGGACTGAGTCCCGGTGGCGTAGTGGTTGTGCGCGGGACTGCGGCCCACTGGGATGGAGGTTCAATTCCAGCAGTGGCTCCACAGGAGCAAAGGCTGGGCCTCCTACTCCCACCACCAGAGGGCAGTGATGCTCCACCAAAAAATAAAACAAAACAAAAAGAATATAAATCCACTGTCCCTAGCTTTCCTACCAAGAATGTAACAGCACTGATCCTAGATTTCCAACTATGAACATAACTCCACCGCCCTTAGATTTGCCACCGTGAACATACTACCAGTGCTCCCCAGATTTCCTTCCATGGAAGTAAGCCAACTGGCCCTAGAGTTCCCAAACAACCTCCCACAGATGCTCAATTTTCCACTACAAACCTAATTCCGTTGCCTCCAGATTTTGTTCCATGGATATACCATCGCTGCCCATCGATTTTTTACTATGGATGTAAACCCACTGCCCCTAGAATTCCTATCATGGATGTAGCACCACCCCACCCAAATTTCGTACCAAGATCATAATTCCACTGCCCCTCGATTTCCCACCAGCACTACCCACAGACCCTAGGTTGTCTACCATGAAAGTAAGCCACTGCTTCTGGATTTCCTATGGAGAACACCATCCCCCCGAACCCAGGTTTCCTTGCATGACTATGATCCAACCACCCCTAAATGTCCTGCCATGAACATGCCTCCACAACCCCGAGATATTCCACCAGAATCATCTCCTACTGCCCACAGATTTCCTACCAGGAATGGACCACGACTAGCCCTCAATTCCGACCATGATCATTGTCCCATCAGACCCTGATTATCCACCATAAACATTCCCCCACTCCCCTAGATTTCCTCCCATGAAACTAACCCCACGGCCCCCAGATTTCTTTCTCTCTCTTTTATTCATTTAACTGGGGACTCATACAGCTCTTATCACAATCCATACTTACATTCCTTGTGTCAAGCACAGGTGTACATTTGTTGCCCTCATCATTCTCAAAACATTTGCTTTCTACTTGAGCCCCTGGTATCAGCTCATTTATTCCCTCTCCACCCTCCCCTCCCTTGTGAACCCTTGATAATTTATACATTATTATTACTATTTTGTCATATCTTACACTGTCCAATGTCTCCCTTCACCCACTTTTCTATTGTCCAGGGAGAAGGTTAAGTCCATATATTTCACACCATGAACATGCCAACACTGCCCAAGAAATTAACACCATTGCCTCTAGATTTCCTACCATGAACATAACCCAACTACCCCTTGATTTCCCACCATGAACGAACGTTACCACCACTGCCTCTACATTTTCTACCATGCACTTAACTCCATTGAACCTAAGTTTTCTACCAGGAATGTAAGCCCAGTGCCCCTAGATGTCTCAATATGGATGTACCCCACTACCCAAGATTTTGTACCATAAAAGTAACCCTGTGGCCCTGATTTCCTGCCATGAATGTAACCCAACTACCCCAAAATGTCCCACCAAAAAAACCCACATATCCTAGATTTCATACCATGAATGTAACCCCAATTCCCCTAGATTTCCTACCATGAACATACCACCACTGCATCTAGATTTCCTACCGTAAACTTAACTCCATTGCACCTACATTTCTTACCAGGAATATAAAGAACTATAGCTAGATTTCCTACCAAGAATAAAACCCCACTACCCCAAGATTTCCCACTATGACTAGAACCCCATTGCCCCAGATTTCCAGCCATGAACCCAGCTCCACTGCTCCTAGATTTGGCACCAAAAACCTACAAAAACCACCCCTAGATTTTTTTTGGGGTAGCATCACTGCCCTCATGGGAGTAGGAAGCCCAGCCTTGCTCCTGGAGAGCTGCTGCTGCATTTCAACCATCAACCCTGTGGGCCGCAATCCCACACACAACCACTACGCCACCGGGGCTCAGTCCCACCCCTAGATTTTTAACCACAAACTTGGCCCCACTGCCCCTAGAGTTCCTAACATAATGCAATCCCTAGATTACCTTTCAGGAAAGTAAGCTCTTTGTCCCTAGAGTTCCCACCATGAACGTAACCCCACAGCCCCTAGATCTCCCACGATGAATGAACCCTACTAGATTTTCCACCATGAACGTAATGCCACTGCTCCTAGATTTCCCACCATGAAGAAAACCCTATTGCCCCTAGACTTCCCACCATAAACATAACCCCACTGCCCCAATATTACCCACCATGAGCGTAGTCCCACTGCCCCTACATTTCCTACCTTGAACATAAGCCCACGGCCTTGAGATTTCCTACTATGAACATACACGGCCCCAGCCTAGATTTCCCACGATGTACATTAGCCAACTGCCTCTAGGCTGCCTACCGTGAGGAACAGCCCAGTGCCCCCAGATAACTCACCACAAACATAAGCCCACCCTCGATAGCTTTCTCCCTGTGAACATAGGCCTCCTTTCTGTAGACCTCCTATATGAATTTACAATGTTACTGCCCTAGAATCCCTACTGTGAAAGTAAGTCCCCTGCTCCAAGACTGCCTGCCATGAACAGAAACCGACTTTCCCGTCCCACTTTTTCCTACCATGGAGAGCAGCTCTACAGTTCCCTACACTTCTCCTCAGAACACATTCTCACTGCCTATAGGCTTTTCCTACCATGAACTTAAGACCACTATCCCTAGACTTCTCACAAGAAACCTAAGACCATTAAACCTACATACCCCACCACGAACAGAAACCCAGTGCCTTGAGATTTCCTACTATGAACATCCATACACACACACCCTAGATTTCTTACTATGAACCCTGTATTTCCCACAATGACCATGACACCCCTGAGGCTAGATTTCCACCATGACACAATTTCTCAGTCTATGGGTTTCACATAATAAAAAAGAGGGCGCTACCCCAAGTTCCTACTCTTATTAATATAAGCACTGTCACTCTAGATATTCCATTACAAACGTAATCCCACTCCCTATAGATATCCTACCATGAAGATAAGTTGTCTGTCTCTAAATTGCCTACCACCAACATGTTACTGCCTTTATAATTCCTAGCATGAACAGAAGTCCCCTGTTCCTAGAATTCCTAACTTGAACATAAATCCAATCCTCCTACAATTCCTACCATAAACATACGCCCACTATGCCTAGATGTCTTACCATGAACTACAGCCCACTGCCCCTAGGTTTCCCATCAGAACTGCCTCTCACCGCTCCTAGTTTCCTACCATGAATGTGCTACCACTGTCCCGAAATTTCTTCCTATAAATATAAACCGACTCCCATGAACACATTCCTATTGTCCCTCAATTGCCTACCATGAACATAACCCACTAACCCTAAATTTCCCACCAGCAACAATTCCACTGCCCCTATAATTTCTACCATAACGTAAACCCACTACCCCTAGATTTCTACCACGAACAATTAGCCCACTGTACCTTGGTTTCTCACTGTGAACATAAACTCACTGCCCATAGATTTCCCACCATCAACTTAATCCTATCGCCTAGAGATTTCCCACCATGAACATAAGCCATTGCTCCTAGATTTCCCACCATGAACACAATCCCACTGCCTACAGATTTCCTACCATAAACATAAGCCCCATGACCCTGGATTTCCTATCATGACATAACCCCACTTCCTAGAACTTTTCCACCATGAACATAAGTTCAATGGCCCTAAATTTCCTACTATGAACAGCCCGTTATCCCTAGATATCCTATCTGGAACATATTCCAACTGTATATATATATTCCACATCTTGAACATAATCACTCTGTCTGTTGATTTCCCACCAAGAACATACGCTACTGTCCCGAGAATCCATGAATCTACAGTAAGCAAACTGCTCTCCGAATTCCTATCATGAACCTAGGTCTGCTGTTCCTAGAATTCCAGCCAGGAACATAGGTCTCCTTTCTCTAGATCCCCACCATCAACATACTGCATGTACTCAAGTATAGGTAGACCAGAATATCAGCCAGGGCACCTAATTTTACCACAAAAACTGCATTTAAAATGTGCTGAAAAACTCAGTTTATACACGAGTATATCTCACTGTCCATAGATTTCCTATTGTGAACATGTGCCCACTGCCTGGATATCTTACCATGAACATGAACAACAGCCCAGTGCCCCTCGGTTCCCACTGTGAACATGCTTCCACTGGCCCTAGATTTCCCACCATGAACATAAACCCCATGACCCTAGAATTCCTACCAGGGACATAAAACCACTGACGCCAGACTTCCTGCCATAACATTATCCCACTTCCTCGAGCTGTTCTACCATGAACGTAAGTCCAATATTCCTAAATTTCCTATGAAGAATGACAGTCCATTGCCCCGATATCCTATCTTGAACGTAATCCCAATTTCTACAGATTTCATGCCTTGAACATAATACTTCTGTCTGTATATTTTCTAGGAAGAACATAGGTTACTGCCCCTAAATTTCCTACCATGAACAAAAGTCCACGGCTCCTAGAAAACCTGCCATGAACATAAGTCACCTTTCCCTAGACTTCTTAGCATGAACAACAGCCCACTGCTGCTAGATTTCCCACAGTGAACATAATCCCAATGTCCACAGGTTTCCTATTATGAACAAAAGCTCAGTGTGCTCAGATTTCTCCCCATGACTATAATCCCACTATCCATCCATTTCTGACCAGGAACAGAAGCACACTGTCTAGGGACTTCCCACAGTGAATATAAGCTGACTGTCCTTCGTTTCTTACCATGCAGGGAAGCCCTTTCAATGTCCTCCCTAAACTTAAGTCCTCTGCCTGTGCATTTCAGACAACGAACATAATCCCACTGCCTATGGGTCTCTCACCATGAAGATAAGCCATCTCTCTGTAGATTCCCACCAGGAACATAAGTAACTGCCTCTATAAATCCCACCATGAACAGAAGTCCTGTAGGAATTGCTCCTCCAATTCCTACCATAGACATAAGCCCACTGCCCCTAGATTTCCCACCACGAACACAGCCCACTGACCCTAGATTTCCCACCATGAACACAGTCCACTGCCCCTAGATTTCCCACCATGAACACAGTCCACTGCCCCTAGATTTCCCACCACGAACACAGCTCAGTGCCCTTAGATTTCTGATCAACACACATTCCAACTGCCGCTAGATTTCCTAGAAGAATATAAACCCATTGCCTCTAGATTTCCCACCATAAACTTAACCCTTTGTCCTATACACTTCCCACAAAATCCACTGCCGCTGGATTTTGTTGCCATAAACATAAACCCTGCCCTTGATTTCCTACAATGCTGATAAGGCCTCCACCTGTGGGTTTCCTAGCATGAACATCCCTCCTCTACCTGTAGTAGATTTCCTACCAGGAACCGAAGTCACTGCACCAAGAATTCCTACCGTGCACACATGTCTACTCATTGCTCCTAGAAATCCTGCCAAGAGTAAGCCCAGGGCCCCTGGTTTTCTCACCTGGAACATCGTCCCAATATGTATACTGTTCCCATCATGAACAAGGCCACCTCCCCTAGATTTCCTACCGTGAGCATGAGCCATCCCCTATAGATTGATCACCAAGGAACTAAAGACCTGTGCCCTAGATGTGCCTCCAAGAACATAGCTCACTCCTTGAGATTTCCCGCTATGTACACACACACACACACCCTAGATTTCCTACCATGAGCATGCGCCAGCCCCTATAGATTGATCACCAAGGAACTAAAGGCCTGTGCCCTAGATGTGCCAAGAACATAGCTCACACTCCTTGAGATTTCCCGCTATGTACACACACACACACACACACACACACACACCCTAGATTTCCTACCATGAACATTAGCACACTGCCCCTATAATTCACACAGTGACAATTGTGCCACTGCCAAGAGACTTCCCACCAGGATATAATTACTAAGTTTATGGATTTCCCATTAAAAAAGGTCACTGCCCCAATTATTCTACTATTAACATATGAAATCTCACTCACCATGAACATAATCCCATTCCCTATAGATTTATTACCACGAAGAGAAATTGTCTGTAGATTTCCTACCATGAACATGTTACTGAATCTAAATTTCCTAGCATAAACAGAAGTCCATTGTTCCTAGAATTCCTAACTTGAACATAAATCCAATCCTCTAATTCCTACCATAAACATACACTCACTATGCCTAGATGTCTTACCATGAACGACAGCCCACTGCCCCTAGGTTTCCCACACAAAAAAGCCCTCACTGTCCCTAGGTTTCTGAACATGAAGGTATCACCACTGCCCCTAGATTTCTTATCATAAACGTAGGCCCACACCCATCAATTTCTCACCATGAACATACACCCACTGCCCCTAGATTTCCTATCATAAACGTAAGTCCACACCCATCAATTTCCCACCATGAACATAATCCCACTGCCGATAGCTTTCCCACCATCAAGATGAGCCATCTGCCTGCAACTTCTTCCAGGAACATAAGTTACTACCTCTATAATTCCTCATGAACAGAAGTCTACTGTCCTGCAATTCCTACCATCAACTTAAGCCCATTACTCCTAGATTTCTTTTTTCTCTTTTCTTTTTTTAAAATGTTTTCTCAACTTTTTCTTCTAACCCCTAGATTTCTTACCATGCACAATACCCACTGCCCTTGGTTTCCCACTGGGAACCTAATTCCACCTCCTCTAGATTTCCAACCATGAATAGAAGTCCCTGCTCCTAGAAATCATACCATGAAAGTAAGCACATGCCCCTCGATTTCTCAACTTGAACATAATCTCACTCCCTACACATTCCCCATCACCTAAGTCTGCCACTCCTAGATTTCCTACCACAAACTTAAGCTCATGACCTCTATATTTCTCACAGTGAACATAATTCCGCTGACCCTAGACGTCCCCTCATGAACTTAAGCCCACTGGCCCTCGCTTTCCCACCAGAACAACCCTCCGCACCCCCGATGTTTCCAACCATGCACCTCATGCCACCACTGCTATTAGACGTCCTGCCACAAACTCCCCCCTAGATTACTCACCAGGAATGTAATTCTACTGCGCCTAGATTTCCCACTATGAACACACTCCCACTAACCCGAGGTTTCCCACCATGGACGTAACCCGAGGTTTCCCACCATCAAGAGGGGCCATCTGCCTGAGCATAAGTAATCGCCTCTACAATGCCCACCAAATCAAAAGTCCATTGCTCCTACAAGTCCTAGCGTAAACATAAGGCCATTACCCCTAGATTTCTTACCACGAATCCCACCTGCCCTAGATTTCCAAGCCTGATTATAAACCACTGCCCTTTGATCTTCCATCACCCCCATTAGCCCGCTCCACCTTTTTCTCACAGTGAACACAAGTCCTCTCTTCCTAGACTTCCTACCATGAACGTAACCCCACTGTCCCCTAGTTTTCATATCATGAACCGAAGTCCACTGCTGACAGATATCCCACTGTGAACCTAAGCCCATTGACCCTAGATTTCCCACCAGGAACATAATCCAACTGCTTCGACAGTTCCTGCCACAAATACAGCTCACAATCCCTCGATTTCCTTCCGTAAACACGAGCCCACTTTCTACAGATTTCTGATCATGAACATAAGCCCACTGGTCCTTGCTTTCTTACAACGAATAAACTCCACAGCCCCAAGATTTTCTACAAGGACCATAAGCTCGTTCCCACCAGGAATATAATGACACTGCCCATAGGTTTCCCCCCATGAAAGTGAGCCACATGCCCCTACCTTTCCCACCATGAAAACAACCACACCGCCTGCAGGTTTCCCATCATGCACATAAGCCCGCCACCCTTGATTTCCTACCGGGCAGATAAGCTCTCTACCTAGAGATTTCCTACCATGAATACAAGTCCTCTGTCTGGAGATTTCCTCCCATTAACATACGTCTCTGCCCCTCTAATTCCTAACATGAACATAAATCCACTGCCCCAAGAATAACTGCCATGAGCATAAGCCCACTCTCCCTCAATTTCTAACCATGAGTTAGAGAGGCCTTAGAAGCTAGATTTCCGAACAAACTTAACAGGTTTCCTACCATGAGCACAGCCCCACCATGTCTACATTTCTCACCACATGCCACTGCCCCTACATTGCTCACCAGGAACCTGAGTTACTGCCTCTGCAATTCCTACCATGAACACAAGGCCACTGCCTTGAGATTTCCTACCATGAATACGGTTCACTGTCCCTTGATTTTTTCCATGAACATAAGCTCACATGCCAAAGATTTACTATCATAAGCATAAGCCTAGTAAGCCTAGCCATGTCTTCACATGAACATATGCTCAGGGCCACTAGATTTCTAATCACCAACTAGAGACCCCTGTCCTACATTGACAAAGTGAACAAAGGCCCACTGCCTCGAGATTTCGCACCATGCCACAATCCCACAGCCTACCAATTTCGCACATAAAAGTAAGTCTACTGCTGTAGTTGTCCTACCATGAACATGTGCACTCTCACCCTCGATATTCCACCATGAACATAAGTTACTGCCTCGATAGTACCGAGCATGAACAGAAGTTCACGAATGCTACAATTCCTACCTGGAACCTAAGTCCACTGCTCCTGCATTTCCCATTTCTTACAATGAACAACTACTCACTGCCCCTAGGTGTCCACCATGAACACAGTCCCCCTGCCTACAGACTTCACGCCGTGAGCCTAAGTCCCCTAACTGTAGATTACCTACTGTGACCATACTGGCCCTACTAACCCTACCTGAACATAAGGCCACTTTCCCTACACGTCTTACCATGAACAACCTCCACCTGCCCCTGGCTTTCCTACCATGCACGTAAGCTCACTCACGGTCGACTTCTCACCATGAACATAATCCCATGCCCCTAGAGTGCCCATCATGAACATAATCACACTGCCTATACATTTCCCACCATGACGATAAGCCAGCAAAGCCATCTGCCTGTACGCTTCCTAAGATGAAGAGAAGTAACTGCCTCTGTAATTCCCGCCAGGCACAGAAGCCCACTGCTCCCATAATTCCTACCACAGACATAAACCCACCACCCATAGATTTCCCACCATGAACATAAGCCCACTGCCCTTGATTTCCCACGATGCTGATCAGCCTGCTGCCTGTAGATTTCCTCCCATGGACCTACATTACTGCCCCTCAAATACCTACCATGAAAATAAGTACATTGCTCCTAGAAATTCTACCATGAACATAAGCCCACATCCCCTACATTTCCCACCATCAACTGAGCACACTGTTCCTAGTCTTCTTCCAGGAACATAAGCCCACTTGTTGTAATTTCCTATCATGAACATGAGCCCACTGTCCCTGGCTTTCCTATAATGAGTAAATCCCATTCCCCCTAGAGATACCACCATGAACATAAGCCCACTTGCCAAAGACGCCCTACTAAGAACATACACATCCGTCCTAGATTTCCTACCATGAACACAGCTCGCTGCCCCTACATTTCCCAAAATGAACATAGCCCCACTGTGACAAGATTTCTCACCATGAACATTATCTTGCTGCCCCTGGGTTTCCTACCATGATCCCACCTGTCAGTCCCTAGATGGTCTCCACTCACCGAAGCTCCCTGGCCCCTGATTTCCCACCAGGAACTCATCCCTGCTTTCCCAGAAGAGTGAAGGCATCCTGGCCTCTGCGAGGCCCTAGCACTTTCCCTCATGGCTGTGTACAGACTCTCTCGCCCACTTCTGTTTCTCTGACGGACAGGACTGTGAGCGGGGCTTGCTGCTCTTCCTGACCACCTCCACCAGGCTGCGCCTTGTGGGCCCAAGCCGACCGGGTGCAACTTGTGTCTCTAGGGACTGGCTCTGGAGGCAGGAACTGATTCCTCACCTCGCCTTCTTCCGTGAAGATAGAATCTGCTTTGCGGGGGTCAAAATGTTTGATGAGTAGACTCTTCAGGTGGTTTTCCACCGTCTCCTGAACCTGCACAGGCTCCACACCTGAAGGAGAGTGGGAAGGATGGCTGTCTCTCAGCCCACCCAGCGAGAGGCGGTTTACATCACACGGGGGCTTACGTGGCACAAAATCTTGGGTATCTACTCAGTCGCTTCAGTGAGAAGCCTCCCAACACTTCGCTGACCACAAACATTCAGAGCAGGTGGGGGCGAGGGGTAGGGGTGGGGGTGGGGTGCAGCTGAGACGAACCAGGAGGGTCTAACAGGGTAGCCGGCTTCAAGGCAGGGCAGCGAGGCCATCTGCACCAGCCCCTGGGCTCACAGTTGGTAAAGGGGCAATGTCAGCACTGCACTGAATCGGCCCATGGACTGCCTGGGACCGCAGAGCTCAGGAACGACCTACCGCGTGGGCTACCTGGGGTCCAGGAACCCTCCAACATGGCCGTGGGCTCTGATGGCAGGTGCCCTCTATCCTCCAGTTACAGGCTCAAGACCTCCTTCTACCTGGAGACGACCTCAGGGTCTAATGAAAGGGATGGAGGGAGGGAGCGGAGCAAGGGCATGGTCCCCGCACCTGTCTGGATGAGCCACTCGGCCAGTAGGTTCACGGTCTGGGCCACGGCGGTGTAGTTCTCAGATAAGAGCTGGATGACGTTCTCGGGAGACCCTCCAGCCTGGAAATACCTACAGGACAAGAGCGAGTGGCTAAGCTGCCACGTGGAGCATGGGGGCGTGAGGCTGGCCCCACGACCGGCCATCAAGAGACAAAGACTGCTAAAGTACCACGTCTGGTGCCTTCCATGCCAACATCACAGACCAATTCTCTTCTGGGCCTGTGATGGAGAGCCCCTAAGCCACACCCACCTTCCTCCCCAGATCCCCACCCCCCCGCCGTGCCCTCCTACCTCTTCAGCGTGTTGAAGATGGACGGCTCCATGATATAATCCCGGGTGGAGAACTTGTGCAGGCACTCCAGCTGGACCTCGGTGTCATCCTCCCCCTCTCCAAAGTCCTCCTCCTGCAGAGGCAAATGCTGCCATAAGCGGGGGCCTTTCAGGGACAAGAAGCACCCTGGCTCTGTGGCTTCTTGTTGGGTGACACTGAGACAGTCTCTGCTCCCGGTGGCTCCCCGTGACAGAGCCCATCTGCCTCAGCTCATCACCTGTCTGCGGTCACCAGGTTTCTGCTGGGCGGGTGCCACTGGCAGGTTCAAACCGCTCACCTCCCAGTTCAACCGCTCAACCATGTGCGCCACCAAGGCCCCTGGGTTTGTCTTCAATCTGGGTCCTAAGTGCCGACGCTGCTGTGGTTGCAGGGCCCTCGAGTCAGTTCTGACCCATGGTGAACCCCCCTACAACAGAGCCAGACACTGCCCGGTCCTACCGCTCACTGCCCACGGCTGAAGGCACTGTCAATCTCTCTCACGAAAGGTCTACCTCTACTGTCCTGACCCTCCTCTACCAAACACCCTCTCCTTTTCCGTGGATTTGTCTCTCCGGAGAACACATCCACAACACCTGAGATGAAGTCTCTGCACCCTTCTCTAAAGGAGCATTCTGGCTATACTTCTTCTGAGACACACTTATTTGTGCTAATTCTTTTGGCAGTCCATGATACTTCCAATATTTGTCAGCAGCCCCATCATTCCAATGCATCCATTCTTCATCAGTCTCCTTACTCCATGTCCAACTTTCACACGCCTAGGTGACTGGAAATACCATGGCTTGGATCAGTCATACCTTGATCCTCAAAGCAACATCCTTGCTTTGCAACACCTGAAGAGGTCGTGTGCAGCAGATTTACCGAGTGAAATGTATCTTTTGATCTCTTCACGGCTTGTGGATTCAAGCAACGTGAAATTCTCAACAACTTCTTATTTCCTATTTATCAGGATGTTACCTATTGATAGCGTTTTGAGAATTTTCATCTTCTTGACATTGAGTCGTAAGGCGTAGTGAAGGCTGCAGTCCTTGATCTCATTCAGCAACTGCTTCAAGCACTTCTTACTCTCAGCAAGCAGCATCATCTGCATGTCATGTGGCTAGAAAAAGCCTACCTCCAATCCTGATACCACCTTCTCTGATGATTTGTTCAGGATACAGATGAAAGTAGTATGGGGATAGGATACAACCCTGGCACACACCTTTCGTGATTTTAAACTTGGCAGTGTTCTTGTTTCTTTGGAACAATCGATTGGGCAGGAGCAAAATCAGTTGTTCCCGAACTCCCACTGTTTTCAAAGTTATCAACAGTGTGTTGTGAGGCAGAGTCCAATGCCATAGCCCGGTCAACAAAACACAAGGAAGCGTCTTAGCCAGCACCAACCTGCCCTCAGCATTGACCCCTTCTGCCATGTCCTCTCTGGCTTGCATTTCAGCAGCTCCCTACTGATGCCCTGGTAGAATCGTTTTTCAATCATCTTCAGCCAAGTTTTACTTGTGTGTGATGCTAAGGATGTTGCTAGGCAATTTCTGCATTCGATTGGGTCACCTTTCTTTGGAATGGGCACAAACATCTCTCTCTTCCAGTCAGTGGGCCAGGTGGCTATCTCCAAACGTCCCAACATAGATGAGCTGGGTTCGTCAGGGCTTCACAGGCTGGTGGAAACATCTCAATGGGTCATTCCTGGAGCTGTTTTCCACTCATGCCTTCAGTGCAGCTTGGACCTTTTCCTTCAGCACCAACAGGTGTTCATACGCTGCCTCTTGAAGGGGGAGGGGGCTATCAATGAGGGACCGCAAAGTTGGTCCTCTTCTTTTGGAGCTTCTTGAAGTGAAGGACCCACTCACGCAATGTGCTGGACGCAGGGAAGCTTCTCAGTACGTGGGCAGGACAGGAGCGGAGTAGCTACAGAAACGCCTGGGCACTGGTGTGTACTCAAGCCCACACAGGTGACCAACCTCTGCTTTCTCCTGTCCCTGAAAGGTATGACAGCCTGGCTCCCACCAGACTGCTGTGCAGGTGCCAGGAACTCAATCTGTCAGTGCTGAGCACAGCTCTGGGGGCGCTGGGGCTGCTTACCAGAAGCAGCCGCCTCTCCGTGGGAGAGAGCTGGGGCCTTCTGCTCCCGTCAAGACAGGGTGTCCCGGAGGTCCTGGCTAAGGTTGCTGTGTGTGTCAGTCTCTTCGCCAGCGGGCAGTGGGTGTTCGAGCACAGGGCACAAATCTGTGTGAGAGTCCAACACCCCTGCCCCACTGTGATGACGCTCATCACCGCGAGTCCCCGCGTTGCTCTCTTTGTTTTCTCACATTCTTAAGGCGCCCAGTGGCACAGTGGCTAAGTGCTCGGCTGCTAACCAAAAGCTGGGAGGTTCGAACCCGCCAGCAGCTCCAAGGAAGAAAGACGTGGCAGTCCGCTTGAGTCCCGACAGCAGCCTGGGAAGCCCCCAGGGCAGCGCTCCCCCGAGATGGCAATGTGCACCCACAGGCTTACAGAGTGGTGCGTGCAGACACTCTCAGGAAGCGGGGGCGCTGGTTCCTCCTGCGCAGACAGGGCATGACGTCTTCATGGGGAGTCTGTGCTGTCTCCTCCAGGATGGCAGTTGTGGGGAGACTTTAGCAAGACGACTTCACCCAGAGGCCCTGTCCTGTCCAGTTACTAAGACCACGTCTCTCCTGGACAACTGACCAGTGTCTGAACTGAGGATTCAGCCCTGTTCTCTCCCCTGGGCTCTAGACTCAAATATTAACCAGTCTATTCGAACTCCCGTGGAGATGTTCTGCTCAAACCCCGCACTCATCAGGCCTGAAGCCACCCTCACCCAGCTTCCTCCTTCAGCCCCGCTGCTACTCTAAAGCTGGAAACCAAGACCGATCTCAGGTCCTCCCACCATGCCCCGCCCCACATCTCGCCCAAATACCTTTTTCTCCCACACATCACGCCCTTTGGCCCTCATCCATGTTTGCCCCCATGGCTCTATTATCAACGGCTTGTATGAGCAGTAGCAATCTTCTCCTACGGCCCTGGCCTGTCTTTCAATCACCTTGCCCCGCCCTGCCAACCTCAGGTTATCTCCTGGAACCACAAATCACTCTCCGGCCTCAAAGCTCCCCTCTTCTTGTTGCAGCCTGACCGAGCGACGTACATTTCAGTGAAGCTTGCCTTCCGGGCTTAGCTTAGCACCCCAGTGGGCTCCTTCCTCCCTCCAGGAAACCACGTACCAGGGTCAAGTGCACACAGACAAGAACACGGATCCACCACGAGCTTTCAATGCCAGCTCCTGCCACCTTCCTGCCACCTTCTAGATGTCCCCTCCATCCTCCAGCACAGTAATGCCAGAATGAATGAGACCAGAACATCTGGGCCACCTCTCACATCAATGAGTGACCACTAGGATCGACACACCAAAGCAAGGGCACCCTGAAAGTTCTTCATCCTCAGGACCCAGGCCCGGCTCTGCCATTCCCACTTGGGTACACTGGGGCAAGTAACTTAGTGTTCTGGCTCCAAAAGGGGGGGCACTGGTCTAGACAGCCTTGAAGACACGACCCAGTCCTTACACTCTGACCTAAAGGCTCATGTTGCCACATACTAGGACATTCTCAACAGGATGTCCCCAACACCAAGGCACCACTGACCATCTCGGGGGCCAGCAGGGACATCGACCTGGGTCTGGCTTGGGTGCCCTGTTCCTCTGGTGCCCTGTGCCCTCGAACAGACTACCAAGTCCTGCTTGCCTCTCTCACGGCATCTGCACCATGGTCAATGCAATGGCGGGAGGAGCCAAGGCATGCAAACACCTGGCCCCGCTCTCTGTGGGACAAGTGTGGCCCTTCCTCCACTCGACTTTAATCTTCTGGTCCATCATGCAACCCACTAAACACTGTGCTTACTGACCCAACCCACGGTCTTTTCCTCTGTCTTCTGTGCATGTGGTCGTTGGGCTCTGAGCAAGGGGGTCTGCACCCCGGCGCCGGTGCAGAAAACTGACAGTACCATGGACTGCCGAAACATACAGACAAGCCCTGACTTAGGGGGCTCGGCTCCGATGACTCTTCATAAGACAGTGCTGACATGAAGTCAAACACCTCATTTCCGTTCTCCAGCTTTCATTATTACTGCCTTCTGTTACCAGTGTCTTCATCAAGCTGATCCTGGTCTCTGGGGGTTAGCATGAGAATAATTAACAGCAGCAAATAATGCGCCACAGCATCACAGGTAGCACATATTGCTAGATATGAAAAAGCAAGCAAATGACACTGAATTATACAAGTAGAGGTTGTGGAATTGGAGACTGTTCTCCTGTGTATATTCTTGCCACAATTAGAAAAAAAAAATAATAATTACAGGAGTAAACAAAGACTACAAGGAAGAAGAAAATGTTCTAGAATTGAATATGGTGACAATTGTACACCTCTTCTGGGTATGATTGAAGTGCTGAATTGTATAACATGTGGATGAAGGGCCATTAGAAGAAGAAGAAAAACACCAACCAACTCATTGCCCTTGAGTTGATGCCAACTCATAGCCAGACCCTAGGACAGGATAGAACTGCCCCTGAGGGTCTCCCATATAAACGTTCATGGGAGTATAAAGACCTGTCTTTCGGGCTGAGCCCCGGTGGCGTAGTGGTTGTGCGCGGGACTGCGGCCCACTGGGACGGAGGTTCAATTCCAGCAGTGGGGCTGGGCCTCCTACTCCCACCACCAGGGCAGTGATGCCTAATAAAAAAAAAAAAAAAAGACCTGCCTTTCTCCCAAGGAGCAGCCGGTGGCTTCAAACTGCTGACCCTAGAGTTAGCAGCCTTACACGGAACCCCTCTGCCACCAAGGACCCTCCATTCTACCACAGTCATTCACTGCCCTGAAGCCAATCCCAACCCACTGGACACTAAATAGCAGGGCAGAACTGCCCAGATGGGTTTCTGGGACTGTAGCTCTTTACAAGAGAAGAAATCTCTCTCTCTCTCCCCTGTGGAACTCCTGGTGGTTTCGAACCGCGGACCTTGTGTGAGCAGCCCAACAAGTAACCCGCTGGACCACCAGGGCTCTACTTGCCAACTATACCCACAGAGCAACATGAGCAGAACATCCCAAGCGCGGCTCGCCGTAACGCAGATGCATCCTCAACTGAGGCCTGCCTGTACTTCCCAGAGGTAACTTAACTCCTGTGAGCGGGGTGAATTCCCAGGCTGGGTCCTACTCTGACTGGATCACAGTCCCCAGATGGGGCCGAGAGCTTGTCACTGAGACCCCAGGGGAGCCTTTGACCGTGAGGGTAAGATTGTATGCTTTCTAAGCCCTGACATCAGGGGAGGATGGCGGGAGTGGCGCCATGATTAAGCACCAGGCTGCTCACCAAGGAGTCAGCAGTTTAAATCAGCCCTTTCAATGGGGTCCTGGGGTCAATGTCAACTCAACAGTGGCCCTATGGGGCAGGTGGAACTGCGCCTGTGGGTTTCCCTGGCCAGCGGTGGCTTTGAACCGCTTACTTTGTGGTTAATAGTTCAACTAGAAGCCACGATGCCACCATGGGTGCTCTGAACCCGCCCAGTGTGTCTAAGGGATGTCTTTCGTGAAAGAGTCTGAATCAAATGCTTCAGGGGAGAACAGAATGGGGTCCCTCCCCCCAAGGGGGTGGGAGAGTGGGCCCATATCCAGAGGTGGCCCTTCCCCGCAGGATGCAGACCTTTCTGCGACAATTATCTTACAGGTGCCTGGACAGCTGTGGGTCCAGCCTCCTGAGTTGGTGGCTGCACCCTTGAAATTCCAGGTGAATGGCCCACGCATGTCCGGATAGTCACCATGGGAAACTGAGGCACGAACCCTGCAGGGGCCGCTGGGCCCCCCAACCCGGGTTAGGCGGCCCCTCTTGGCCCCCTAGCCCTACAGGTGAAGTGAGGGCTTGGGCCCCGGCGGCGGGGGGTGGGGGGGGGGGAAGAAAAGGGGAAAAGGGGGTGGCGTGCGGGGGCGCGGCCGGGCCACGTCGGCCGCGGAAGTGGGCGGGGCGAGCTGTGCTTCAACCACTCGGCGACCTCGCGGGCCGCCCGCCGGCGACGGGGGCCAGCCTCCTAGCCCTCACCTGGCCGCCGTCCGCTTCGTCGCCCCACTCGGCCACATTCCCGAAGAAGTCCTCCTCCGCGACGGCACCCGGCGTGGCCCCCGCCATCCCGGTCGAGAGCGAGCGCAGCGCGCATGCGCGCCGCGGGGACGGACGTGCGTGCGCACGCGCCGCCCCGCCCTCCGCGGCCGCGCGCCTGAGCCCGGGGGAGGGGCGGGGTCTGGCGGGAGGGGCGGGGTCGGCGACCTTCCGCTGGAAAGGAGGCCTGCGGCTGCTCCTGGCTCCTCCCTCACTAGCTGGGCCTGGTTGGGGTCCTGGGTGGGCCCCCGAGCGACATCCAAGTGGACCCGCCGGGGTCCCAGGGACTTTATACAGCTCTGAGAGAACTTGAGAACTCCATTCGAAGTGGGCTCAGACAGGATGTGAGAGAGGTTGGCGCAGGACCAGGCAGTGTACACACCCAGAGCAACATTGTAGCAACACCCTGAGCAACATAGTAGCAAAAGTAGTTTCTGGGCTGTAACCGTTATCGCTCCAGCACCTAGCCCTCCCGGACCCTTCCAGAGCACCTTCCACAAGCACCTTTTTATGTTATTGTTCTTTAATCAGAAGGAGGGAATTGAGGATGATCAGAATTAGTGACGTAGATCATATGTGCATAACTCTAAGTACAGAGATATCAATGCAGTAAATGAAAGTTTGAAAAGTTTTCTTAATCGAGGAAAGTTTATTAAGTTTTCTTAATCGAGGAAAGGCCCACCAGATAAACGTATCTAAGAAAAACCCAAGCCCTTTGTTGCCCTGGAGGGAATTCCATGTGTTTGAAGTAGAACATCTTCGCAGGCTTCCGCCGCTGTGGGCCTGGTGACCTTGTTGAAGTGGTGGTTCTAGCCTATCCAGCCGCTCCAAGGGATAACAACCGGGCATTCCACACCCATGAAGATGACGCTCAGAAAAATGTAAGGGGCCATTCTGCCCTCACCCTGCATGGATAGCAGTCAAAATCAATTCAACAGCACCCACAACAGCAATTTACAAAGCAAACAACTTTTACCGTGACAGGAGGGAGGTGTTTCAGTTTTCCATTCCACACCACATTTTGTAACATTGACTGCAATTCCCACCAAGTCCTGCCTGGTATTCCTCTCTGTGTGGCCTGGTCTTCTGCCTCCTACCCCCTAACCTTTCCTATGTGTTGTACTTTTGATCCAAGGCCTTGATAATTCTAAGGTATGTGTACCTCTACTCAGAGAGGCCTTTGATTTGATCAAAAATTGATCAAGGTCAAACCTAGAGCTGACGGATGACTGTAAATCCACCCTCTCAGGGATTCCACTAGTCTCTCAGTCCAGTAAGCAGAGTTTGTTTGTTTGTTTGTTTGTTTGAATTTGAGTCCATATTTTTCTCCCATTCTATTCCAGGACTGTCTAATCTGGACCTTTCCTGAACAGTTTTTCCTGGTATCCGGCACCCTCTAGGGCAACAGTTCTCAACCTGTGGGTTGTGACCTCTTTGGGGGTCAAATGACCCTTTCACAGGGGTCGTCCAATTCATAACAGTAGCAAAATTATAGTGATGAAGTAACAAGGAAAATAATTTTATGGCTGGAGGGTCCCCACAACATGAGAAATGGTATGAAAGGGTCATGAGATTAGGAAGGTTGAGAACCACTGCTCTAAGGACTTCTGGTCTCAGCATCCTTGAGACTGAAGTCTGCAGGGGCCCGTTAATCCATGTGTTTTTATTTTCCTCACCCTCCTTCCCTCTGGATGGGGAGAGACCCACAATTGTTTCTGCAATAGCTGTTCATGAGCTTTTAAGGCCTCAGGGGGTAAGCACCCAAGTAGACTGTTGTGCTAATTGGCGTTGGTATGACAGACCATGGTCTGACCCCCAGGCTCAGTGACTCACACTCTTAGGGTGTTTGGCTATATCTAAGATGTTTTCATAAATGACGATGGTCAGTAGGTTCACTCTCCACAAACACTGACTGTGTGTCACCATCCCCTTCCAAAAAAAAGCCCACTGTGTGCAGTCGATTCAGACTCACCCAGGGGACTCCCATCTATATGGAAGCAGGTGGACCTGTCTTTCTCTCTTGGAGTGCCTGGTGCACTTGAACCACCAACCTTGTAGTTAACAGCGGTCTCTGACCCCTGCACTACCAGGGCTCTTTGCCTCCTAGAAACCTTAAAAGTATGTTGTTGCCGTTGTTATTGTTGCTAACTGCCATCTAGTCTAGTCATGCTGACTGTGCCCAACAAAAGGACCACTGCCCAGTCTGGTGCCGCCTTACCCATTGCTCCTATTCTTGACGCCCATGTGACAGCCGCTGTGTCACTGAGGGCCCTCCTCCGTCACTGCCCCTGTCCTGTACCTCACACGATGTCCTTCTCCAGGGACTGCTCTCTCCTGGTAGACATGTCCAAAGCACCCAGGAAAACGTCTCTCCCTCCTAGCCTCTAATGAGCCCTCTGACCATATTTGTGTGTCCTTTTGGCCACCCGTAGTATGTTCAATATTCATTGCCGGCACCTCCATTCAAAGGCGTTGGTTCATCTTTGGGCTCCCTTACTCAACGTCAACTTTCATGTGCATATGAGGTGATGGGAAAGACCAAGTCTTGTGGGCCCCGAAAAGCCATACCGCAGTCCTGAAACAGCTGACCTACCTCCTCATAGGGTAGCTGTGAAGAAGGACAGGGTACACCTACAGCCCCCAGCGCAGCTCCCATACAAAAGAGGCACACACGATATCAGGGAGACCACAGCATCAAGGCCTTCTCCCTTGAAGCAGTCGGTGGTTTCAAACTGATGACCCTGTGATCAGTAGCCCATTGTGCCACTTCTGTAGCACAACCTAAGAAGCCCCTTATTTCAGGGCAGAGGAATACGCACAAGCCCAGTGACTAGGACTTCTATACATCTTAAGTGGGTGCAGGGGTTGAACGGGGGTGTCACCCCACCTAATTTTGGGGGATGCAGTTGAATCTCTAACACTCGGGCTGCTGCACAGCCAGACTCGGGGGCCCTGGAAGAGGCAGGTTTCTGTGGGGGAGCATAATGAGTTCACATTGCAAGGTGCTGAACGGTGAGCCGGCACCAACATTGTCAGGCAGGGATGCCTTGCAGGGATCGGAGATGGGAGCCTGGGCTCTGGGCTTACTGGATGGCATTCCCGTTCCTTTTCACAGGATTGACATGTATGCAGCTAATGAGTCCCCTGCTGTTGGCCGCTCTCGGCTTCTTTTTCATTTGCTTTCTGAAAACCTTGAAAGACTGGACAGTGGTTAGGCTTCCTGGAATTTTTATTTTCATAGTGCCTGAATTGAAAGCAGGCCAATTACTGTATGTATACCTAATTGCTCCTACAGAATCCGGGATTCTTTAACTCACCTCGAGCTCGCTAACCCAAAGGTTACTTATTATTTCAATGGATTACCAAACAACTCGTGCTGAAAGCATTCCATTCAAGCCTAAGAAGTCACCGCGATTCGGAAGAATCCCGCCTGTGGGTCTTGTCTCCTGAGGTTACTGTTGCCCAGTTGTTTTTGAAAAAGAGCCTACTTATAAAAATGTCCAAATTAGCCTGTGTTGGTTAAAAGAAACATTATAGCCACTGGAAATATGTCCCTGTTGAAGAAAGAGCAATGGTTTAATCCAGTCCAGGGGAGTTTCCTGAGTACTTCCTCGGGGTCACGGGCGGGGGTTTGGAGTCTGCAGAGTGCTAATCTCAGGAAAGAAGAGAAAAGCCGTTTTGGTGATAGAGGAAAGGCGGGGGTGAGGCTGGACATAAAGGAGAGGCTAGGAGGGCCTGTGGGACAATGAAGCAATAAAGAGAATTCGGCCCGGGGGAAAGAAAGGACCCAAGTACAATGAAATGAAGTGCAGAGAGCAGGGAGGGGCGGAAAAAGAGAATGAGGGAGACAGAGAAGGGGGAGAGAGAGCAGAAAGGAGTGAAGGACAGAGGAGAAAGGGAGACTGAAGGGTACCGAGAGGTAGGTAGAAAGAACCAGGCAGCCCAGCCACGTGCCTGGAGTTTGAGATGCAACCCAGAGTAATGAATCACCAAAGAAGATTTTTTTTTTTTTTTTTGCATCACTGCTCTCCGGTGGTGGGAGTAGGAGGCCCAGCTCCACTGCTGGAATTGAACCTCCGTCCCAGTGGGCCGCAGTCCCGCGCACAACCACGACGCCCACCGGGGCTCAGCATTTTTTCTTTTTAATATTAATATTCCACGGTGTTCCAGTGGAAGCACACATTGGCTCTCAGTTGACCATTTCTACACACACATACTGTCCCACACAATTGGTTACATTGTTTAGATTGTGTCAAAGTCTCCTTGATGCTGTGCTACTTGTAACCAACTCTCAGGGCCCCTCAGAACTTCTGGGCTCCCATTGATGGTTTGGTTTGGTTTTTTAAAAGAGCAGAGAGCTCCACAGTGATTTTCAGCACCTTCTGCTACGGCAGTAAAAGGTGGCTAGGCACAAGGCTTCCAGCTCCGTCTCGGGAACCACTGAGAGCATCTACATATGACCAAACGTGGGGCTCCTTCTGGCTGCTAGTGGGGTGTCCAGGGCAGACAGACAGTGACGGCAGTGACGGCAGTGGCGTGAGGATGACGTGGACCCCGGTCAGATGGGATTTAGAGGGTCTTACCCGCTGATGGGTCATCAAACCAAGCCCACTGCCTTGGGGGTCATTCTAAAGCAGAATGACACTGTCAGAGAAAGACGCCACAGCAGTGCCCAGAATGGAGTCCTGACAGCTCAGTGCGGACAGCCACAGAGTTCATGCCGAGTGTTGATTAGAGACCCCCCAGCTGAGCCTACTATGTATGCTACCAGGACGCCCCAGGATATACTGCGCACCCCGATGTGTTACTTCTCCACCTTCCATTCAGCCTTCAGCCTGCTCCCATCTGCCCTGTCCCCTTCATGCCACAGAACGACCCCTGCAGGGTCACCCAGTTTTTCATGCCAGGCCTACATCACCTGTCTACCTGCCTCCTCTCTGAGAGAACCCCTCTTCGGGAGACACTTTGGCGCTCTCCACCCACAGCCCCCCACGCTTCTGGTGTTCCTCCCACCTGATCAGCTGTTCCTTGCCAAACTCTGACCTCCTCTCCTCTGGCTCCTGGGTGTTTCTGAATCCATTCCTGGACTTTTTCTCTACTTCCACGTTCTGTCACATGCAGTCCATGTCCTTTTGACCATCTGTACGGTGTCATATAACCATGACATTTCTGTTTCGAAAACAATATATATATACATATATATATATATATATATATACTGCCATTTTCCAGGGAGGAGGCTAATCCACACCCCCCTCTCCTATTGAGTGTGGGCTGACCTAATGAAGAGGGTAAAGCAGTAGCGACGCTTCAAAGACAGGGCACAAGAAGACAGACGTGCCTCCCAGTTGCATGGCTCCCTGCTTGAACCTGACCCTTTGGAAGAGGGCAGAGATGCTGCAGCAGGAGCAGCACTCGGTCAAGACGGACCCACACAGCGGAGCCTTTCCACCAACAGCCAAGCCATAGCCGAGCCACGGGGCATGGAAGTGGATCCTGTGTGGCCACTCGAGTTGCGGGTAGCCTTTCTTGTCCTGGTCGCGCTGTGCTGTGCTCTGGGAAAAAAGCGCATGGGGCCATTGGCTTGTTCTTGGAGAGTGCAGCCGCATTTTGATTTGTGGCACTGATTGCAGTCCCCACCATATAACAGAACTCCTCCCACTTCCTCTCTGTAGTTGCTATCCCCGCCTCCTGAGCTTCGTCACCCTGGGCAAATGCTGCCCTTTTAGTCTGACCTGACAGATTTGTTCTTCTAAGGAGTGTGCGCTTCCTGAAAACTGCCTCTGTTTTAGGTCTGTGTGTCCTTTGTCTGGGCCTGTTAACCACAAAGCCCAGCTCCAGTTCTGAAGGGTCTTGAAGAATCATAATTTCCAGGGTTCCCTCAATCTCTTTCAGATGAGATCGGGCACGTTCAGGGTGGGAGGCCATAGACCCATCAATCTCTTTCAGACCAGGATTATTACAAGCTTTTCTGAAAGGATTTGGGCTCAGGTAGTTTTCTCGCAACAGTTTCTCCAAGTCCTTGACTGCATCCTTCCATTCCTGTGATGGTGCTCACCTTCCATGTCTCCATTGTTCCTCCCCGTTACATACACTCACTGCCCCAGAAGATTTCAACACTCAAGTCGATATCATCAATTGGATACTAAGTGGAGAGTTTTTAAGGGGGAAAGATAAGGCTTTCTATTCCCTTAAGAGTGACGATTTTGGAAACTGACTCAGCATGGACTTGATGGTAGTGGGTTTGAGAGATAGTTTATAAAAAAGCATAATGTTCAAGGAAGCCGTTTTTACAGAGTTATTATTATTAGCTAAGCTTGGTTGTGAGAAGACTTCAAGAAATATTTTTGGTTTAAATTTTAAAAATTATTTCAGGGCAATAGTTTAGGAGTTCATTCAACTTTCGTGGATTGAGGATGTCTGGTGTTCAGAGAATTTGAAATTCAGCTACACGTTTCGCCCCTTTTGAGCAGGATTCTTTTATGGAATCTTTGATCAAAATGTTCATTAATGGTAGCCAAGCACCATCTAATTCTGGTCTTGGAGCAAAGGAAGCCATTGTTCAGAGAGGAAATTAGCTATACATGTCAGGTATGTTTCCTATTTTATTTTTTTTTAAAAACAACTTTTCATTGTGAATTAGATGGAGGTTTACAGAGCAGATGATCAGTTGCGTATTCGGCATTAGACCTGTTGCTTGCCCCATTTCCATCGTTTTTGGCCGCATCCGTCCCTCTTGTTGAGTGTTCTCTTTCCCTTCACCCAGTCTGGCATTTGCCTGACTTCCAACCTATGATTCTTCCTTCCTGCCTTTTCCTTCCCACTGCCTGGAACCATCACAGTCTATTGATTTCTGACAGGAGTCTACAGAAGTTTCTTAGAATCTCTGTCCTTTGTGATTGACCAATTTCACTCAACATAATAGATATCTCCCAGGTTCCTCTGTGCCACAAGGGGTGTCACCGATTCATCCTGATTCTTTAATATTGTATGTACCTATGTTGTTGTCGTTGTTGATTCGGTGGCATTGAGTCAGTTTGGACCCATGGTGACCCTCTGGACAGCAGAAGGAAACACAGCCTGGTCCTGGGTCATCCTCACAAATGGGTCCATGCCCAAGTTCCTTGTTGGAGCTACTGTGTCAGTCCACCTCTTGGAGGGCCTTCCTCTTTGTCGACGCCTCTCCACTTAACCAAGTGCGCTGTCTGCCCTAACGACGTATCCAAAGTACACAAGATGAAGCCTTGCCAACCTTGCCTCTCAGGAGCACGCTGGTTGTATCTCTTCCAGTCCAGATTGGCATGTCTTTTTAACAGTCCACAGTTCTTTCTTTCTTTTTAAAAATCATTTTATTGGGGACTCATACAACTCTTATCACAATCCATCCATCCATCCAGTGTGTCAAGCACAGTTCTACATTTGTTGCCATCATCATTCTCAAAATATTTGCTTTCCACTTGAGCCCTTGGTATCAGTTTCTCATTTTTCCCCTCTCTCCCCGTTCTCTTCTCCCTGGTGAACCCTTGATAATTTATAAATTATTATTTCATCATATCTTACACTGTCCGATGTCTCCCTTCACCCACTTTTCTGTTGTCCATCCCCCAAGGAGGAGGTTATATGTAGATCCTTGTAATTGGTCTCCCCTTTCTACCTCACCCTCTGTCCACCCTACCAATATCGCCATTCTTGCCACTGGTTCCCTATGTTTCCAGTTCTTATCTGTACCAGTGCACATCCCTGCTCTAGCCAGATTTGTGAGGTAGAATTGAGATCATCATAGTGGGGTGGGGGAAGAGGAGCAAGCATTTAAGAACTACAGGAAAGTTGTATGTTTCATCGTTGCTACACTGCACCCTGACTGGCTCATCTCCTCCCCAAGACCCTTCTGTAAGGGGATGTCCAGTTGCCTACAGATGGACTTGGGCCCCCAACCTGCACTCCCCCTTATTCATGATGATATTATTATTTTTTTGTTCCTTGATGCTTGATGCCTGATCCCTTCAACACCACATGATCACACAGGCTGGTGTACTTCTTCCATGTGGGCTTGGTTGCTTCTCGTCCACAGTGCTTTCCATATTCTTCTCCAGCATCACAATTCAAATGCATCTGTTCTTTGGTCTTCCTTATTCAATGTCCACCTTTCACATGCATCTGACACAATAAAGAATGTCATGGCTTGAGTTAGATGCACCGCAGCAGATTGACCTAATGCTGTACGTCTTTTGATATCTTCACTGCTGATTCCATGAGCCTTGATTGTGGATCCAAGTAAGACAAAATCCTCGACAACGTCATCCGTTTCTCTGTTAATCACAATGTTACCTCTTGGTCCAAGTGTGAGGATTTTGGTTTTCTTTACATTGAAGTGTTATCCATTCTGAAGGCTGCAGTCCTTGATGTCCATTGGTCAGTGCTTCAAGTCCTCCTCACTTTCAGCAAGCCAGTTTGTGTCATCTGCATGCATATCGCAAGTTGTTATTTAATACACCTTCTTCTAATCCTGATGTCATATTCTACTTCATATAATCCCACTTCTCTGATGATTTGCTCAGCATACAACCTCACACCCCTGGACATTTAACTTGCTTCCATCTCCTTGTTACTGTGAATCGTGGTGCAATGAACACAGGTAAGCATATATCTGTTGGTGCTACGGGTCTTATTTAGTTAAAGTATATACCAAGTAGAGGGATTGCTGGGTCATGTGGTACTTCCATTCTAATTTATCTTATTCTATTTTTTCGAGGACGTGCCAGACTGCTTTCCACAGCAGTGAATCTGCTTTACAGTTCCAACAGCAATATAGGGTAGTTCTAGTCTCCCGGCCTTCTCTCCAGTAATTTTTATTTTCTGTGTCTTTGAACTTGGCTGGAGTGAGATTGTATCTCAACAGTTTTGACTTGCATGTTTCGGGGCGGGGGGGTCCTAGTTGTGAGAATATTTTCAAACATTGCTTGGCCATCGTCTACAATTGGTGTGTGTGTGTGTGTGTGTGTGTGTGTGTGTGTGTGTTTTATGTAGAAGTGTTGCCGTTGTCTATAGATTGCAGATATTAGTCACTTGTCAGAGATGTCATTGCCACGCATTTTCCTCCCCAGTCTTGGTTCTCTCTTTGCTTTTTCTGGTGAAGTCATTTGATGAATATTTATTTTGATGTTGAGGAGCTCTCAGCCATCTATTTTGTCTTCTATTGTGTCTGTGTTTTTCATCATGTGTAGTAGTGTGTTCATGGCATGTCTTCTGGACCCGAAGTATGTTCCTGTGTTTTCATTGATCACGTGTATAGTTTTAAGGTTTGCATTTAGGTCTTTAATACATTTTTGTATATGGAGTGAGGTGTGGGTCCTGTTTTATTCTTCTGCACATGTTTACCCAGTTTTTTCAGCACCGTTTGTTGAAGAGTTAGCTCTTCCCTTGGAAACTATGTTTCAACTCTTTGTCAAAAATTAGTTATCTAAAAAAAAAAGAAATTGGTTCTCTATAGATGGATTTATTTCTGGGTTCTCTATCCTGTTCCATTGGTCAGTGCATTTATCCTTGTATGAGTACCATGCTGCAGTGACTACTGTGGCTATGTAGTAGATTTTGAGGTAGGGAAGTGAGAGACCTCCCATTTTGTTTTTCTTCAGTAGTACTTTGCTTCTCCTGAGTCTCTTTCCCCCCAGATAAGCTTGATTAATTTTTTCAGCTCTTTAAAGAATGACAGTGGGATCTGTTTTATATTTATAGATTGCTTTGGGCAGTATTGACATTTTCATCATCTTGTCTCTCTATCACTGAGCATGGCACAGTGTTCTTCTGATACATGTCTCTCTGTGTTTCTTTTTTGTCAGCAAGCTACCTTTATTCTATAGGCAACTGGGACTCTACAAGTTCCCCCCCACCCCCCACGCTCTTCAAGCTTTTTCTGTGCACCTAAGAAAATTAAAAATCAAAGAGCAAAAAATACACAAAATACACCCCAAACACTTTGATGATGTGATAGTTTGACATGTCTTTCTTCTTTTTCTATTTTTTCTTCCATACATTTCTTCTTCTTTTTTTAAAAACCATTTTATTGAGGGTTCATACAACTATCATACATCCATTGTTTCAAACACATTTGTACATTTGTTGCCCTCTTCATTCTCAAAATATTTGGTATCTGCTTCCTCATTTTTCCCCTCCCTCCCCACTCCTACCTCATATACACTTGATAATTTATAAATTATTGTTATTTTGTCATATCGAACACTGTTGACATGTCTTTCTACATTCTATATATGCATATAAATGACTGAGTGTATAACTTTAGACGGCTGAGATCACATAATATGGATTCATGTGTTTTATTCACACATCATGAATATTTAGCAATTCAGTTTCCAAACCGTGAGTGTTTTGATAAGCAAGACTACAATATACTGACTCCATCAGGAAAAACAAGCAAACAAAAAATTCTTTTGGGGGGGAGGGGAGGAAAAAAATTCTTCAGAGACCATAATGGTAACAAGCCTCTGGTTAAGGCTATTGGCAGCATTATAATGAACATAATGCATTCCCTTAATGCTCAATTTAAAATGAGACAAAGCAAGAATACACTAAGTGTAATTCTTCTAAGAGAATGAACACATTTAGAACTACTAAAATATCACCAAGGTGTTTCCACGGAACATAATGGATTCTTACAGTCCAGCCAAGAGATGCACTCATACATCAGTGGTTATCGTAAATATGCAAATATAAGCATGCCTGGATACATTCCTCCCCTTTCACGTCCTGCTGTGAAACATAAGCAATCTTCAGGTATACTGCTCAAAGATTGCTTCATAATTCCATGTCCAAGATACTTTCCTAAGTGACAACAAAAAGATATTTACAAGTTGGTTAACTTACCAGTACTACTTCTTATCATGCGTTGTCACTTCAAGCCATCTAACAATCTTGGATGCTTTAAATAATAAACATTGTTTAGAATAGGCACATGTAGTCTAAATTTAAAATGTACAGGTAGACTTATGGTTATAATCTAACTGGTTTCTTGTAGCTGTGTTTTACAGTGTTCTTTGTAGAAGTCTTTGATTTCTCTGGGTAGATTTCTTCTTAAATATTTCATCTTTTGGGTAGCTACTGTAAATACAATGACTTCTTGGTTTATTTTTCAGAGTTTCTTCCGTAGTTTACAGGAATTCAATTGATCTTTGAATGACAGTCTTGTAGCTTGTCATATTGCTGAATCTTTTGATTAGTTCCAACACTGATTATGTGGTGTCTTTGGGGTTTCTTATGTATAGAATGAGATTATCTGAAAATAGAGTTTTCTTTTGCAAATGTGTCTTCCCTTTGTTTCCTAGAAACTCTGGCTACAACTTCCAGCACAATACTGAATAAGAATGGTGATACCGAGATTTCTTGTCGTTCTTTTTTGCAAGGGAAATACTTTCATTTTCTCTCCATTGTGTCAGATGCTGGCCATGGGATTTTCATACATACCTTTTATTATGTTGTTGAGGAATTTCCCTCCTCTTTCTATTTTGTCGATTGCCTTTATCAGGAATGAATGTTGGGCATTGTCAATATCTTTTTTACATTGATTGATGTGACCAGGTAGTTGTTTTCTTTATATGATTGATTACTTTGATTTTTTTTTCTGATGTTGAACTACTCTTGCACCCCCAGTATAAATCCTATGTATTCCTGATGTATTATTGTTGTTTTTGGATTTTATTACACTGGACTTGGCTTGGGATGTTTGCACCCATGTTCATAAATGATATTAGTCTGTCATTTCCAGAGATTTTCTTATGGCTAATGCTTTTAGTCCTGCTAGAACTTCTGCTAGAACCATTGGTTCTTCTTCAAATGCTACCTCCTGAGATGATGGACTGTGGACTCGTTCTTTTTGATACAAAATGTGCCAGTGAGTTGTCAATTTAATGAGTATTTTCAAAGAACCAAGAGCTCTGGTGGCATAGTGGTTATGAATTGGGCAGCTGGCCACAAAATCTACAGTTCAAAACCACCTGCAGCATCTCGGGGGAAAGACAGAACTTTCTAGTCTTATGTAGAGTTACAGAGTCAGAAACGCAGAAGGGCAGATAGCTCTCCCTGCCCCACAGAGTCTCCGCGAGTCCTCATTGACTTTGGGACAGTGAAGTGCTTTTGTGCTTTTGTTTTTCAAAGAACCCACTTTTGGTCTTGGTTCTTTCTGTCGTTTTTTCTAGTTTTGATTCCTTCATGTACGCCCCATTCTCTACTGTTTCTTCACTTCTAGTGGCTGAAGGTTCATTTCCCGCTCATATTCCAATGGTTGGTAGTTTGGGGTTGAGGAGTTAATTTTGGTTCTTTCTTCTTTTTTGATATGTGCAGTTAGAGCTATAAATTGCTCACAGTCCTGTTTTTGCTGTGTCCCAAGGGTTTTGATATGTTGTATTTTCATCTTCATTTGTTTCCAGGGATTTTATGTTTTCATTCCCTTTTTTTTTTTTTTTTAACATTTTCATTCTTTGTGTCTTCTCTTATCCAGTAGTTTTAAAGCAAGGTGTTGTTCAGTTTCCATAGCGTTCTAAACTAAGAAGAAGCTTTTGTCATAGCTCGATGCCTTAAATTTTATTAAGGCTTGTTTTGTGGCCTGACATATGGTGTGTTCTGGAGAAATTCCCCGTGGCTGGAAAAGAATGGATTGTGCTTTTGTTGACTGAAGTGTTTTGTATATGTCTAAGACGCCAAGTTGATGGTGTTACTGAACTCTTCTGTGCAGCATAACGGCTTACATGTCCGGACTGCTGACTGCAAGATCAGCAGTTCAAAACTGCCGGCTGCTCCTTGGGAAGACAGTTTTCTTCTCCTGGGAGGAGCTGCAATCTCAGAAGCCCATAGGAGCAGTTCCGTGTTATCCTACACGGAGAACTAACTCAAGGGCAGCAAGCTGGATTTTGAGTATTTTCTAGTTTTTTAGTTGATTTCTAGTTGCTCTGTCCTCTCCGGAGAATCGTGTATTAGAGTTGCGTATAGTTCTCTTTGTTTCTATAAGAGTCTTACTAATGTATTTTGGAGGTCTTATTGAAACATAGATATTTATTATTGTTATGTCTTCTTCAGGTGTCCTTTTCATCATTATATAATGTCATGTTTTACTGCTCTATTTACGGCTCTAATTTTGTCTCTGTGTCTAAGGTGTGTTTCTTGTAAAAAATAAAAAACAAAAAACATATTGATGGGGCTTGTTTTCTTATCTATCGATTCTGTACTTGCTGCCTTGCCTGGTGCGTTCATTCCAGGTACATCTTTATGGAGAGGTATGAATTTATTCCTGTCATTTTACTGTGTGTGTGTGTGTGTGGTCGTTGTTGTTGCTTCTTTGTTCCTTACAATATTCAGTGCTGAGTTCACTTTGATTGTAGATTTTCTTGCTGTTTTCTTCTTTGCTGATTTTGCTTTAGCATGTACTAAGTCTTTTTTATTTCCTCTTTTTAAAAAAATTTTTTTTTCATTGTGTTTATCCATGTCTTGTGAAGTTACCTTTTAGATATTAATGCATAAAGCAGTCTGATTGCTCTGCATGACTTCTCTGTACAGCTGTTTTCCATATAAGCTTGCTTTTTAATAGTCTTCACTGCAGATTGACATCTCTGCTTCCCTACTTTTAGTCTTACAAGATTGTTTCACTTTGGGTACTTCTAAAAGTCATTTGGATTCTGGGTGGTCTTGATATCAGGTTGATATCTGCTATTGTTGATTCTCTGGTCAAATAACTCCCTTTAGTAATTTTTTTTTAAGTTGCTCTTTTCTTACCACGCCATAGGAAGAAAAGTTCACAAAATTAGCAATAAGAGTTAATACAAATTAAAGCAGCAATGAAATACCACTTCGCATAGACACGTGGTAAAATTCAATAAAGCAGAAAATAACAAATGCTGGAGAAGATGTGCAGAGAGAGGAACACCTTTACATTGCTGGTGGGACAGAATTGTTCAACTATTATGGAAATCAATATGGCATTTCCTTAAATGAATTCAAAATCCAAGAATCTTAAGACCCAGCCATCATTCGACTGGGTATATTCCCTAAAGAAATTAAGACTATAGCATGGACACCTGTGCTTACTGCAGAAATTTCCACAATAGCAGAAACATGGAAACAACCAAACCCTCCAGTTCTAGAGCCTAGATTAACAGACTCTGGCATATTTATATTATGGAATTTTATACATCCATAAAAAGCAATAACTCTTAATCACTGCATGATATGCAGTGGGCAAACCCAGAGAGCATCATGCTTAAGCAAACTCAAGTCAGTCTTACAAGGATATTTATCATCACCATTGTTATAAGCTGAAAGAAAAAAGACTTTGAGGGCTGCAAGGAGACCAGGGCAAGGAGGGGTGGGGAAAGTGAGAGGGGAGGGATGGGAGTTGTGTACACAGAAACAACTGCAACTGCAAATGGGAGATTTAACAGGCTAAATAATAATAAATAAATAGCTGCATGAATTTAAAAATAAAACCTCCAGATCCCTACCCCTCAGATCTAAATACTGGTACCAGAGGCTGGAAAGGGTCAGGGGGCGGGAGGGGGGAGCAAAACTGAAGTAGACTAGGATCTAGTCTTACTCTCTGTTCCCCTTTTTGAACCATGTATAACTTGATCTTGTTTTTATTACTTTCTGCTCCCCTTAGGATTGAGATTTTTTTTCCCCGTGTTTTATTTTGTTGTTATTGTTTTTGAGGTTTTTTAACATATGGCTTTCTTTACATGAAGTTCAGGATAGGCAAATCTATCAAGACAGTTGCTAGATGAAAAGTCTCCTTGGGGTTCTGACAGGGAAAGTTGGGAGGAAGCAGGGAGCTAAAGGTAATGGAGACAAGAATGAAGAAAACAATCTAAAACTTATTGTGGTGACGGTTGCACAACTATTGTTGACACATTAAAATATTGAATTGTAAAAACAAAAAAGAAAACTGAGTATTGGACAAAAGGGAAATTTTGCAGGAAGCTCATTCTCGAAGGCGACCCTGTGATACAAAACTGACATGCTATAAAAAGCAAAGGAAATGTGAGAGTGGCTAATACATGCCAGTCTGAAATTGCCGATTCCTAGACAAGCTCAAAAGAAAACGTTCTGAACCAAAGTCCCGGGACGTCCACATCCAGGGCCTCGGCGGCATAGCACCGTCGCTCACACTGGGGCACTTTGTCTCAAGTTCAAAGTTGGGTCTCTGCTCTTTTAATCTACACCAAGAGCATTTAAGGTCGTCTGGCTCCCAAATCAGATTTAATCTTATTGGGTTCACCATCCATGCTCATGGGAGCAGCAGTCCATAGATCAAATGGCAATTGTACAATTCTTCTTATATGACGGAACTAATGAATTGTATGATAGGTGAATCATAAGCTGATAGGACTCTTCTTTTAGAAAAAGAGAGCTCAAAGGGCATGTTGCCCTGAGGAAATCTGCGCCATAAGACCTCTTACATGCTGAAAAGCAAGGCTGTTACTTTGAGGTCTGTGGTGCAGCTGACCCCAGCCATGACAGCGTCCATTGAGTGAGGACAGTGACAAGAAGACCAAAGAAGATGGGGCGGCTTTGAACTGGATGACACCAGAACAACAGACACATCTGACTGGACGCAGCATAGCCAGAAGTGAGGATGGCGAGACTCTACCTCCCGTACTTTGGGCATTCATCAGGAGAGTGCCATCCCTGGAGAAGGACCCCGTGTTGGGGAAAGTTGAAGGGAAGCTAAAGGAAGACCCTCTGCGAGGTGGACTGAGCCAAGTGGCTGCAGCAGTGGGCGCCAACGTAAGAACTGGGAGGATGGCCCAAAGCCAAAGGGAGCACATTCCAGCAGAGCTTCTAGACTCAGAACAAGCTCTGCAGAAGGAATAGGCTGCCCGCTTCTGAGGAGTTGGTCCCTGGCAGCCTCGTGGAGAGCACTGAGACCCTGCCAGAAACTGAAAATCTCCTGAGTAGGAAGAGAATGACGTAAGAGATGGTGACAGGAGATGAGGCCTGTAGGTCCCAAGACACTCAAAATATGACTGGGAAAAAGCTGCCTTCTCAAAGCAGAGTTGACCATAATCAGGTGGGTGGAGTCAAGCCTGTGGGACCTTCATTGGCTGACGGGTCAGGACTCAACGGGAGAAGAACCAGCTGCCAGTATCACTTAATACATGGAAGTTGGGATATGCCAAGTGTGACTCTAGGAAAATTGCAAGTTGTCAAGAATGAAATGAAACGTGAAGATATCCATCAGAGGCATATATTTGTGAGCTGAAATGATCTGGTACTGGCCATTTTGAGTGAGGCAATAATGTGGTTTACTATGCTGGAATGGACAGATTTAAGAAGAACGGGGCACTACATTCATCATCGAAAAAGACGGTGGTGTAATGGTTGTGCGCGGGACTGCGGCCCACTGGGATGGAGGTTCAATTCCAGCAGTGGGGCTGGGCCTCCTACTCCCACCACCGGAGAGCAGTGATGACCCCCCCCCCATAAAAAGAAAAAGACATTTGAATATCTATCTTGAAGTACAGTGCTGTCTATGATGGTCAACAAGGAAATCGAGTCAATATAACTATTATTCAAATTTATGCAACAACCACCCAAGCTAGTGATGCAGAAATTGAACAATTTTACAGACATCTTCAGTCTGAAATTGATTAAGCACGCAATCAAGATGCATGGATAATTATTGGTGGTTGGAATGCAAAAGAAGAAGGAGCACTAATTATGGTTGGAATTATTATTGTCTTGGTGATAGCCTGGAGAGTACATGATAAAATTTTGAAAGACCCATGGCTTCTTTACAGCAAGTATCAATATTTTTAAACACTGCAAAAAAAACCCACGGAAATTCCACATGGACTTTTCCAGATGAAATACACAGAAATCAAATTGATGGCATCTATGGGAAGATACGACGGAAAAGTTCAATATCAGCAGCAAAAGTCTATGGGAAGAGCCCATGAAAAAGCTCAATATTAGCCACTAAGCCAGTTCCAGGGCTGACTGTGGAATAAATCATCAATGATGCATATGGAAATTCAAGTTCAAGCTGAAAAAAAAGTTAAAATACATCCATGAGATGCAAAATATGACCTTGAGTCTAACCCTCCTGAATGTCAGGAACATCCAAGGTCATATTTGATGCACTGAGCATTAATGAGAGGACACCTGATGAGCTATGGAAGGCTGAAGACATCAAGAACATCAAATGCGAAGAACTCAGAAGTTCATCAAAAAGAGACGATCAAAGTGGATGTTAGGGGAGATTGTGGAACATGCTCCTAATGGTAGAGTAGCTAAGGCCAATGGGAGCGACAAAGAAGTGAAACAGCCGAACAGAGCATATAACAAAAGCAAATATGATAATGCAATATGGAAAGACCTCGAGGTAGAAAACCAAGAAGGAAGAATGCACTGTCCCGACCTTAAGTGAAAGAACTCAAGAAAAAATGCAAGCCTCAAGTAGATATAGGGAAGTTTTCTCTTGGCAAAATATCAAACGATGGCAGAGAGCCCAAAAGAAAATGGTGTGGTCAGTACATGGTCTGGTGAAGGGGTGGCGTCTAGCCTGTCAATCAGGTCACAGTTTGATGACCTCGTTTGGAGACTCCACAGAGATAAATATCTCACTGGAGGTCAGACTCACACTCCCTGTTTCCTCTTCCTGTTGCATGGAGCTATGCTGATGGGATCAGAGCCCTGGTGCTGGAATAGCCACGTGGAGGCCCACGCCCGCACTGAGAGCTGCCACTGCCACTAGATGGCCAGACTTTCCACCCACTGACCTGTGAGCTTCCTGCATTCAGCATCATTGCATGTGTTCCTGAATCTAAAGAAAAAATTATAGATTGGTATCAGACATATGGGCTAAAATTGGACTTACGGCGTTTATCTGGGCTGGGCAGGAGTGTTTTCTTAATATACAATTGCTCTTTTATATAAAGCTCTTTCTTGTACACACAAATGTCTAGGATTTGTTTCTCTAGTTAACCAGAAGAATACACAGACTCACTGGACCAAAAAGAACTAGTCAACATTCAACCATTTCAAGAAGTCACTTGTGGGCAAGAACTAGGGATACTGCCCAAAGAATTCCAAGCTGTCCTGAAGGTGTTAGCCATAAGCAAGGTTTCAGCAATGGGTGAAACACCAACTGAAATATTTTTACAAGCTGATGGAGCTCTGGAAGTTTCTATCAGGATGTCTAAAAGACAGGTACCTGGACAACTGACTGGAAAGGATCCATGTTTGTACCCATTCCCAAGGAAGGTGAGTGCTTCAGTTACAGAACCATCGCATATGCAAGGGAAATTTTTCCTCGAGATCAATGGTTGTAGGAGTACATTGACAGGGAGGTTCAGACCGGATTCCAAACAGGACCCAAAACAAGAGATAGCCTTGCTGACATCAAATGGATCTTGGTTCATAGCAGAGATGACTAGAAAGATGCTTACATTTTTATGTTTTGCTTTTTATTATGCCAATGCATTCTACTGGGTGGACCATAACAAGCTTTGAGAAGAAGTACCATAATGACAGACAGAGAAAAGATGAAATTGTCAAGAATCCTGTCTTCATGGATCCATGAGTGATGCTCACAGCACCTGCGGTCAAGAGATCAAACGGTGTGCGGACAAATCTGCTGCTCGGTGTTGCTTTGAGAATTAAAATGTGTCTCATCCAATCCATGGTCTCTTCAGTCACTGTGTGTGTATGTCAAAGTCAAACATTGAGTAGGGAAAGCCAAAGGAGAATTAAGGCATTTGACTTCTAGTCCTCATGAGGAATATTGAAAATCCCAGGGACTGGTCAAAGAACCCACACATCTGTCCTGGAAGTACAGCCAGAATGCTCCTTAGAGGCAAAGATGACGAGGCAGCGATGATCAGATGTTGCCTCCTGTACTTTGGACACGTTGTCAGGAGAGAGCAGTCCCGGGAGAAGGTCATCGTGCTTAGTACAGTGGAGGGCAGGGCGGGGAGGGAGAGGAAGGGCCTCGACAAGATGGATGGACACTGTGGCTGTCACAATGGGCCCCAGCAAACCAATTATGAAGGTGGTATAGGACTGCGCCCTGCCTCCTGCTGTTCTACATGGGCCGTTATGGTTGCAACACACTCTGCTGCACCAGAATCCTCATAGAATAAAAGCCGGGCTGTTTCCCTCCCAACCCTCAGCTCTCCACGGAGTTTGTCGTTTTCTTCAGGAAGAGGCTCTTTTGGCCTGTCAGGGTCAATTCACTCTAGTTAGGTCATGGGTGAAAAGTCCATTTTCATGTTACAGCTCGAGAATGACTCAAGTTTGCACCCTCTGCACCACCATCTGTTGCCTCTCCCATCGTAACCTTGTTTCGTCTGGCTGCAGAGAGGTTTTCTCAGTTTGTAAAAGACTGTAAAAGTCATCTTTCTCTGCACCAATCATTCTATCTTCCTCAGCTAATTTAGTGTACTATCAGTTTCTTTCGTCTTCAGGAGTTTTAAAGATGAATATTTAGCTCACCAGTCAACTTCTTCAAAATTCCTTTGGATTCCTCTTCTGAGAGTCTCCGTTTTCAGTTGCCTGTTCTGGTCTGATGATCTCGTTCCCGCTTCCAATCCTCCTTCGGTCTTGTTTTCTACATGGATCGCAAACAGCCGTATCTCTCCTCTTTAGCAAGTGCCAACTCAATTTTCTTCTCTTTGAAGGTTTTATTTTCTGTCACACACACACACACACACACACACACACTGTGGTGGTTATGTGCTTATGTTAATTTCATGATTGAGATGTAGGGGTGGAGTTTAGCCTGTTAATCTGGAGATATCCACTGAGTAGCCAATGAGGTCTTTGTGTGGGCATGACTTTCTCCTGAGATTTCTGGGAAATCTCGCGATATCTCCCTCGTGGAGATGAGAAGCTATCTCCCCAGTTGTTGGGAGTTAGTCTCAGAGACAACGAACTACAAGACAAGATGGCAGCATCCAAGGAGCTGGAGGAGCCGGAGGAGAAGCCACATGGCCATACCCTGATGGAACCTGACCTCTGAAGCTGGAGAAGCCACGTGGAGACCCCTACCAGCGTTGAGTTGCTTCCAGCACTACTGAATACCGCTGATGGACCCTGAGCCCTGGAAGCGAGGATCCCTGGGAGACCCCTGCTGGCTCCAGGACTCTACACCCACTGGCCTGTGACTTTGTGAGTTGGAAGGGGACTTTATAGACTGATATCAGGCATATGGGTTAATATCAGACTTATGACTTTGAACTGGACTGGGCTGGGATGCTTTCTCAATGTCCCATTCCTCTTGTATCTAAATCTTTTCCTTATATCTATATGTGTGTCTATGAATTTGTTCCTCTAGTCTACCCAGACTAACACACACACACACACACACACACACACACACACCCTTATCATACGTTTACCTGCTTTCCTTTGGTTTCTTGTGAGAGCAGCTTTCTGCTCCCCTGGAGATGGAAATTGTCCTACAAAGCATTTCTCGGTGCTGCCTCTGAAGTATCTCTTCTTTCATCTGATGGCTTTTGAAGACTGTTTTGTTTGCAGTTACTTGAAATCGGTCATATGCTGACACATGACATCATCTAAAGACTACATAGATCTTTCTTGGAACGTCTGCCATCAGCTCAGCTTTTGAATGTGAGGCTTTTCCCCTTTCTTTCGTCTTCTTTCAGTCCCGTTCTATAACGATTTATTTTAAGTCCTTGTAAAGCATTAGGGCTTTCTAGCTCCTGATTGCTGGCCTTCAGCTTTCATATTTCTAATAATTGGTTCCATTAAAGTGGACTCAAGGCCTCCAAATTCATCTTCAAATAGGCTCGGCTTCTGACACACCGTGATGTCTTTCAGGAGTCATTATGTGCCACAAACACCGGATCCACTTGGCTGCTCACAGACGGGGGAGGTTTGAATCCACCCCAAAGTGCTTTGGGAACAAAAGCCCAGCTATTTCCACCCTAAAAAGAACCATTGAAAACTACACAGAGCACGGGTCTACTCTGAAACGGTGGGCGGCCACACGTTAGCACCAGTGATTTTATTTCATTTTCTTCCCATCCCCCGGAAAAGTGGAAACACCAGGGGTCAGTTTGTTTTTCTTGGACAAAAGTAGGTTGTGTTTGTTTTGCTTTGCTTTGTCTTAAGTAGAAAAGAGAAAGTAAAGCATACCGTGCCCAAGTTGATAGAACTCTGGAGCTTTGGGTTGCAGCTGGATATTTCGGAGTTAAAAAAAAAAAAAGTCCTGTCACCTTCTGACTGGTTTGGGTCCAAGGTGGAATTCTTGCCTCCATTATCTGAAGACCATTGTGGCCTGCGGGATTTGGTACTAAGAGAGACTCAGTGGTGGCATCTGGATCAAGGAGGGCTGGCTCATGGCAGTGGTGTCCAGTGAATGCTGGCCCAGGACAAGTGGTGTGACGCGGTGACATGGCCCCAGGGAACCTGAGGCCAGCTCTGACCACTTCAGCCTCACTCCGCCCCCCTAGTCGCTGAGAGAGATGGTGACACTGACTGCCTGCTGCACACGTGTCTACTTAAGGGCTCGGATGGAAACCTTTATGAAGGCATGAGCACATGACGCTCAGGAAGGTTGTGTGCAGGATCCAAGTCATTTTCTGTTCGTTCTTTGCTATTTAATGTACTTAAAAATTTTTTTTTTAAATTTTATTGGGGGCTCTTACAGCTACTACAACATTCAGTACATCATTTGTATCAAGCACATTTGCACACAAATTTCCACATACATTTCCCAATATTTTCCACTTGAGCCCTTGATAAAAGCTCCTCTTAAAACAAAAAAACCCCTCCCCTTTTCCCTCCCCCCCCTTTTTGAAAAAAAATTAATCATTTTATTGGGGTGTACTTTTAAATTTTAACATGGAGGAGAGGATGCACTCACTACTTACTCCCCCAAATGTCTTCTTCTTGTGGATGTTTTGATGTTACTGAGTTGGTTCAAACCCACAGGAACCCACTGTGGAAGGGTCAACACAAATGCTGCTTTGACCTTTGCCATCCCTCACAGTCGGGCTCTATTGGCACCCCTTGTTGCAGGCACGCTGTCAACCCACTGAGTTGGCTGCTAGGACGGGGCCCTTCTGATGACATGTCTAAGGTCAAGAGGGATAAAGCATCACCGTCTGCCTCCTAAGGAATATTCTGACTGTACCGATCCCGGGACACATGGGTTTGTTCCTCTGGAAGCTCATGGTACATTCAAGATTCGCTGCCAGTACCACCATTCAAATGTTTCCATGCTCCTGTCTGACGGAGGCACCTAACATCAGCTGCTTGCATGCGAGCCTTGGTTGGCGCTGAAGAATGAAAATATGTCCATGTGAGCCAAAATGCAAACTTGAATCTATCCCACCTGCATTAGAGAACATGACAGGGACCGATTTGACACACTGACCACCAATGACTGAAGACCTACCAAACTGTCAGATGACATCCAGATGAGAAAGCAAAAAGTCATTTAAAAAGAAGAAAGACCCAAAGTAGAAGTGAGAGAAGACTCCAAAACTCGCTCTTGAAGATAGAACAGGTCAAGCAGGTGGAGGCAATGGTGACATCAAAGAGCTCAATAGATAATCTCAGAAGCAGCTGGGGAAAATGAGGTATTTAGTGAAATGTGCAAGACCTGGAGCTAGAAAGTCAAAAAGGATAAACGTGTGCACCATATCTTCAGCTGAAGGAATGGAAGAAAAAAAAATCAAGTTTCCAGTTGCCATTGTGAAGTGTCCTATGGAGAGAACACGGAATGATAGAGAAGACATCAAGACAATCAGAGGAGCATACAGAGTCACAGTACCAAAAAGAACTGGCCCACTTCCCACTGTTTCAAGAGGTTAAACCAATGGCACCAAAAGAAGAAGTCCAAACTGCCCTGAAGGCACTTGAGAAAACAAGACCCAAGAAACTTCAGAATACCAATTGAAATGCTTCTACGAGCTGATAATGCTTTGAGAGCATTCACTCAGTTACCATAAGACATTTGCAAATGCCTTCAATAAGTCCTTATCTGTGCCTATTCCAAATAGAATGCAGAAAGTATCGAACATTATTATTAGCATCCCATGGAAGGAAACTTTTGCTGAAGCTACTATTGCAGCAGTACATGGACAGAGATTAAACCCCGATCCAGGAGAAGTTGTGGCAGGAAAGCTATCACTGCTGGCATTAGATGTACCTTGACTAAAAGCAGAGGACCCCACAAAGATGTTTACTTGCGTTGTATGGACTATGCGAAGGCATTCGACTGTGTGGATCATAGCAAGCAGCAGATAACCCTGAAAATGGGAATCCCCAAACCCTTCATTGTGCTGACTTGGAACCTGTACGTTAACCAAGAAGCTGCCGTTTGAACAAGGACGTAGTTTAAAACCAACAAAGGGTGGGGGCAGGAAGCCTTCAGGAACTAGAGGAAAGTTGCATGTTTCATTGCTATTTCACTGCACCTTGCTAGCCTGTCTCCTCCCCATGACTCTTTTGTAAGGAGGTGTCCAGTTGCCCACAAATGGGCCTTGGGTCCCCACCCTGGTCTCCCCCTCTTTTGTAGCGATGTGATTCTTGTTCTCTGAGGCTTGATATCTGCTGCCTTCGACCCCTCATGATGCCTCAGGCTGGTGTGCTTCTTCCATGTGGGCTTTGCTTACCTTCAAGCTTTTAAGGCCTCAGACACTTTAGCATTTGGTAGCTGGGCATCATTAGCTTCCTCCACTCTGTTTGCCTCTGTACCCTTTTGTCTTCAGCAATCGTATCGGGAGGGTGGGCACATAATGATATGATTTTTGTTCTTTGATGCCTGATACCTGATTCTTTCCACACCTCATGGTCACACAAGCTGGAGTGCTTCTTCTATGGTGGGCTTTGTTGCTCCTGAGCTAGATGATGCTTGTTCATCCTCAAACCTTTAAGACCCCAGGCTTCCCCCCCCCCCCCCCCAACTATCATGATCCCAATTCCACCTTACAAATCCAGCTGGACTGGAAGAGGTCCACTGGTAGAGATGGGAACTGGAAACACGGGAAACCCAGGACAGATGAACCCCTCAGAACCAGTAGTGAGAGTGGAGTTACGGGATGGGTGGAGGGAAGGTGGGGGAGAAAGGGAGAGCCAATTACAAGGATCTACACATAACCTCCTATCTGGAGGACGGACATTGGAGGAGTAGGCGAGGGGAGACATTGGGCAGTATGAGATATGACAAAATAATAATAATTTATAAAGTATTGAGGATTTGTGGGGCCAGCTCGTTCCTATCAGGGGGAGCGGGGAGGGAGGGGAAAGGATGAAAAGCTGATATCAAGGGCTCAAGTGGAAAAACCGATAGTTGGAGAACAATGACGGCAGCAGGCATGTGAAGGTGCTTGGCACATCATACGTATTTATGTGTTGCGATAAGCAATGTACAAGCCCCCAATAAAAATATTTGAAAAATAATAAAATCGAATCAACACAGGTGTGCATCAGGGCTACATCCTTCTTACCACACCTATTCAACCTGATGTTGAGAAAAATCATCCAAGAGGCTGGGCTACATGAAAAAGAATGTGGTTTCACTATAGGAAGAAGGCGATATGCAGACGACACAGCCTTGCTTGTGGAAAGAGGGGAGGACTGGAAGCGCTTGCTGGTGAAGATCAAAGACCGCAGGCTTCAGTCTGGAGTACGACTCGATGTCGATGAAACCCAAATCCTCCCAGCTGGACCAGCAGATCGCACCAAGGTACACAGAGAAGAGATGGGAGATGTCAGGATTTCATTTTCACTTGGCTCCACAATCCATGCCCACGGAAACAGCAGTCACAAAGACGGCATTGCGGTGATGAAACGTCAAGTCATGTCGTGGAGTCGGGCGCAGCTGACTCAAGCCCTGGTGTTTCCAATCGCGTGCTATGCAGGTGAACGTTGGACTCTCAGGAAGACCCCAGGAAAAGCGATGCATGTGAATGATGGTGCTGGTGAAGAATAGGGGAGGGGCCGCAGACGGCCCAAATCGATCTTGGCAGCAGCACAGCCAGAACGTCCCTTCGAAGAGGGACTAGCAGGACTTTTCTCTCACCTGGCTTGGCTATGGTCTTCGGGAAGAGCAGAGCTCAGGAAAGGACATCACCCTGGGACAACAAAAGACGAGGGAGCCTCTAAGTGAGACGGAGTGACGTAGACACTGGCACGGCATGGCAAGGTGTGTGAGCACGGGGCTGTCCCGGGCAGTGGTTCGTTCCAGTGTACGAGCACGAGCGGGCTGGGAATCAGCACCGGCCCCGTGATCCCTATCACGAGCGACAGCAGACAGCGTCACCGTCTGCGAGCCTATGATTCCTCTCGGGGGATGGCGATTACTAGGAGCCACAAAAGTCAGCTGTCTTTGTGCTTTTTAAAAAGGGGACGGAACAAATAGGCCTTCTGAAGTCTCTCACCTTCTTGATGTTACTCATGCTGCTCCTGGTGCTTCTGTAGCCCTTTCTTCTGTCTGACCTTGAACAGACAAGCCAGCCCACGTGACCTCTTCCGTCGAGCATGCTTCTAATGGAGTGACTGCTTCCTAGAACCTCAAAGTAGGGCCCACTGAAGTTTGGTCATCTCTTTTTATTATATGAACCATGGGAAAGGCCCAGGTATGGTCACTGGTCTCATGATGATAAGGTTTTTCCATCATGGCTCTACCAAATGACTGTAGCACCCACTGATGGCCATTCCTGAGCTCCGCTGTGTCTTTTGGGCTTACAAAAGCCTCATAGTATCTGTCTACTATTCTTTCTTCGTTTGTCAAATGCCAAACATTTTTTCTAAAACAGACATTGACCACTATTTTCCGCTAAAGGTCAGACAGAAAATATGTTAAGTGTGATGAAATTCATGAAATATTCTGTCAGTTTTTGTAGCGCTTTAAAATTACAAAACAAACAAACAAACAAAAACCCCTTAGATAAAGGTCAGTAAAACACAGGAGAGGTATCTTGCTATGTGGGTGAAATGCATATTGCTCAGTGGGTGAAGTCAGTCTGAAAACCAACTATGGGTTCTAACTATTTGACATTGTGAGAAAGGCAAAACAAGAGATGGTGAAAAGATCGGTGGTACAAGGAGATCAAGGTGAGAGCAAGGACACATAGATGGCGCACATTATCCCTAGGACCGTGAAACTACTCTGTATGCAACTGGAATGGTGAACACATGACCTCAGGCATTTGTCAAAACCCACAGGACTGTATAACAAGAGTGACCTTCGATGTAAACTATGGACTTTAGTTAATGATACTATATCAATACTGGTTCATCAACTGTAACAAATGCACCACAGGAATGTGAGATGCCGGTGATACGAGCAAATATGTGCAGAGGGGAGAGGGAGCTATAGGGGACTCTCTACGCTCCTCTGTGAACCCAAGTAGAGCCAAGAAATCAAAGGACGTGGTGTATGGGGTACCAGCAAGAGGTTTCTTTCAAGTTTTAAGAAGCAAAAATGTCAGTCTGATGACTCTGATGCTCTTGACCAAAGTCATAGTCTCTTTAGGTCCTTCAATGTATAAAAAAACTGGACACACACAAAAAGGAAGACAGAAGAAGAACTGATACATTGAGACCAGGCATCCTCAAACTCCGGCCCGTGGGGCACATGCGGCCCGCTGAGGATATTTAGCCTGCCGCCAGGTGTTTGGTTTTTGGTTCTTTTTAAACTATAATCTGGCCATCCAGTGGTCTGAGAGACAGTGAACTGGCCCCCTGTTTTAAAAGTTTCAGGACCCCTGATGTAGACGATGATGTTGGCGAAGAATGCTGAATAGATGGCAGACTGACAGGAGAGCCTCGGCGGCACAGCGGGTGATGTACTGAGCTGCTAATCACAAGGCCAACAATTCAAATCCACCAGCCCCTTCTTGGGGAGAAAAATGAGGCTGTCTGTTCCCGTAAAGATTGACAGCCCCGGAAGCCCACAGCGGAAGTTCTATTCTGTCCTGTACGGGCACTCTGAGTTGGAATTGACTCGAAGGCAGTGGGTTTGGTTTTTTGGCTAGAAGAATGCAAAAGTTGGTCTTAGAGGGGGGAAAAGAATCAGAAGGATCCTTAACAGTGAGAATGGCAAGAGTGTGCCTCACTTGCTTCGTTCAGACTTGTCATGAAAAAAGACATACCCCAAAGGAGCGGCATGTTTGGTAAATCAGAAGGAAGAGGGACACGAGAGAACCCCTCACTGACATGGACTGACACAACAGGTACAGCAGTGATCCCCCAGGTGCCAACGATGGTGCATGTGGTGCAGGACCAGGCATCCTTTCCTTCTGTCGCAAGGAAGGTCATTGTGAATGGGCTCCAGCTTGATGACAACCAGCAGGAACCAAACAAATCGTTCTAAAGGATCACGTCAGTCAGGAGGCACGTGTGCCCCAGGGTTCCGAACAAGCCCTGGGAGAGAAAGACTGTGGTTCACACAGTGGTAGAGCCATCTTCTGAGTGTTCCGCTTAGAGAAGCCCAGGCACTGCTGCTCAGCCCAAGGTGTGGCCTAATTGCCTTCGAGAATATCCAAGAGGGTGCAACCCGAACACGCCTCTGACCAGGAAACGGGTGTTCGTGTCTTCCTACAAAAAGCACACACAGAAGACATGGGTGCTACAGCAAAGTATGGTGCAGAAACTAGATGCTTCCGTCTATCAGAAAGAATTGTGTCCGGGGTCTTACAGACCTGTTTCAAACAAGCAGCCATGTTCAGTAAGACACTAACTTAACTGACATGGAAGAAGCACACCAACATCCCTGATCCAAGGACTGTAAATTATATATTCATGTATAAGCTAAGTTTTCCAGCACATTTTAAATGCACTTTTTGTGGTAAAATTAGGTGCCTGCATGTGGGCAGACCTGCCTGGAGATGGATAGAGGAGTGGTGTCTCAGTTCCTAAGACCATTGGAAATATGTCTTAGGTGACCCCTGTGAGAACTACAGATGTATATGAAACTCTGAATGGAAAAACGTGTCAACCAAGAGTCATATAGCCAACAAAGTTATCCAAAAATATAGGGGGGAAACAAGGGCCTTTCCAGATAAGGAAAAACGAGAGAGATTTGCTTAAAAACACAAACCTTTAAAAGTACTACGAGTAGTTCTTTAGTCAGAGAATTAGTAAAAACAGTGTACATCAACCTGAGATCAACACACACCACCCATCTGAAATTAAATCACTTAATGAATGCAAGGAAAAGAGATCGCATTCCATCCTGAAGACAACTACAAAGTAAATATAAAGAGTTGTGTAAACGGAAAACATTCTCATGAAGAGTAAGTTACAAAATTGCAAAAGAACAGTGACTATTATCTTGGGAATAAAGTAATAAAAATCAAATTGAACTCAAAGAAAATGAGGAGACCTTATTAAAATAAAAAATAACAAAGACTTAGTAAACAATACAGTTAAAAAAAGAAAGAAAGACACAAAAATGCACTAACAATATGAACTCAGCACAGAAATTTTGAGGAACCCCCAAACCTATACTACCACACACAAAAAAACACGCAGTACAATGATAGCAATAAATTCATACCTATCAATAGTAACACTGAATGTAAGTGGATTAAATGCATTGGTTAACAGATAAAGAGTAGCAGATTGGATAAGCAATATATTACTTCTCAGAAGAACACCTTAAACCACAAATATAAAAGTCCAAAAATGGAAAAAATATATTGTTAATGGAAAAAAAATCGGAAGTGGCAATATTAATCTCATAAAATAAACACTCAATAAAGATACAGAAGAACTGAACAACACAATTAATCAACTTTACCTCCTGGAAATATACTCCCCTACCAACAGCACAAAACATGTTCTTTTCTGGTGTGCTTGGGCCACTCTTCAGAAGAGAGCACATTAATGTCCACAGAAAACCATGATGCATTTTACAATATCAACATATTATTAACATTTTCTTGGGTCACATGCTATAAAATTAAAAACCAACAATAGAAAAATCAAGGGAGGAAATTAAAGATAGGAAAGTCAAACAACACCCTGCTTAGAAGATACTAAGTGATTAAAGAAATAAGGAATTAAAATGTAAAATTCCTGGAAAGAAATGAGAATGAAACAGCAACGTAGCAAAGGCTTTGTGACATGGTGAAAGAAGTCCTGAGAGGATGCGTTATCAAAAAAGAAGGAGGGATCAAGATCAACACCTTAGGTCAACAATAAGGAAAAGGTACCAGGATGCAATGTAAGCCACCAGAAGAAAAGAAAGAATAAGGATGAGAGTAAAAATAAATTAAGCAGAAAACAGAAAAATAACTAAAATATTAACAAGACAAGTAGTTGACTTTTTGAAAGGACTAGTAAAGTAAATAATTTTTAAAAAACACTGAAAACTTGCAAAAAGAGAAATTACAAATATCACAAACAAGAAATGAAACGATGGGACATCACCAAAAACAAGACAAAAATCATCTGAAATAAAAAGATAAATAATCCAGGTCTATGAACTGTACGACAAATTTGAAAGCCTAGAAGAAATTCTAGAAACACCATTTACCAAAATTAATGCAGACTGGTGTAGAAAACCTCAATAGCCCCATAATAAAATGAGAAATAGATCCAGTCATTAAAAACTTTCAACAACAACAACAAAGATTGAGGTTGGCATGCTTTTGTGTTGTGTTGTGTTTTGTTTCTGTTTTGGCGCTTGACTCAGGAATTAAAAACTGTGACAGAGAGGGTGACAGTGGCGGGCATGAGCATCCCCAAGTTCTCCAATGTGGCCACGACTCTGATTGTACGTGATTACGCTTCTCATTTTTTAAAATAGTTTTTCCCAAAGCCGTGTGATGCCATGTGACAGGAGACTTGCCCTTCTCCAAAACCAGCCCCACTCCACATTTCCCGAGAAGGGGTCCAGTCCTCGTCCCCTCCCCGCCAGGCCCACACAGGGGTGCAAGAGACAAGAGCATTGGTTTTGTGTAAATTTTATAACCCAAGGTTGGTTTTGGTTTTTTTTTTTTAAAGAATTCTTCCACTTTAACACTGTCTCTTTTGTTTCTGTTTTTAAGATTTCCTTTTCAATGGTCAGCCATCGGGTGCCCTCCCCCACTGTGTCCCCCCAAATTTAGAAGGGCATGAAGGCTTTTGGGTCCCCCATGGTTGGTTAGGATGTGGAGGAGCCAGGGCTTTACCTGTACACCGACTTGACCAGTTCAATAAAAGTGCACTCCTTAAAGGGAAAAAAAAACTCTCAACAAAAATAGTTTTGGATCAGACACTTTCACTGGAGAATTCTACTAAGCATTCAGAAAGAGTTAAACTTCAGTCCTACGCAAAGGACTCCAGAATGTAGAAAAGGACCGTAAACCCCAACTTGTTTTATGAGATAAGCGCTACTCTGATACCCTAACCAAGCCAAAGTCACTACCAGAATAGAAAATTACAGATCAGTATCCCTTATGAACACAGATGCAAAAAATCTCAACAGAATCCTAGCCAGTTGAATACCACCAAGCATATTTTTAAATGCACCATGAACACGTGGGCCTGGTCCCAAGTGTGCAAAGGTGGTTCAGAATGAGAAAAGCAATCAGTGTAAACCCCCATAGAAATAAAACAAGGGAGGGCTGAGCCCCGGTGGCGTCGTGATTGTGCACGGGACTGTGGCCCACTGGGTTGGAGGTTCAATTCCCGTTCACAGGAGCAAAGGCTGGGCCTCCTACTCCCACCACCAGGGCAGTGATGCCTAAAAAAATAAAAACATAAAAAAAAAGGGATATGAACTATATGATCCTATCAATTGCTATAGAAAGGCATTTGACAAAATCCAGCACCCTTTCCTTATAAAAGAACTCAGCAACATAGGAGTAGAAGTGAATTTTCTCAACGTAATAAAGGCCATATACACAAAACCCACCACTAAGATCTTGCTCAGTGGGGAGAAGCTGAGAGCATTCTCTTTGTGAATAGGAGTCAGACAGAGGCACTTACACACCTCCCTATTTCAGTAATGTGCTGGAAGGTTTAGCCAGCGCTATTAGACAACAAAAAGAAATAAAATGGATTCAGATTGTCAAAGAGGACGTCAAGCTCTATTTGCAGATGATATAATTCTATCCTCTAGAAAACTCTAGAGGATCAATATGGGGAAAAAAACCTTGGAGATAATTGAAAGATTCTTCAGGGAACAAGCTCAGTATACCACAATCAATTGGATTCCTGTATATTGTCAAAGAGAGTTGATAAAAGAACATCTAGAAAACAGTACTATTTACAGTACCCACCCCAAATGCTTAGGAATAAACCTTACCAGAGAAACAAAAGAATTTACAAAGAAAACAAAAGAGACCTACAGAAGTGGAAGAACTTTCCATATGCAGGGATAGGAAGACTTAATTTTGTGAGAATGTCATTCCTTCCCAAGGTGATCTATAAATATAGTGAAATTCCAATCCAGGTTATTTTTTAAAGACATGGAAAAGCTAATCACCCATGTCATATGCAGAGGAGAGAGGTCTGAGCTAAGGAAAGCAAGTCTGAAGAACTCAGGGGGTGTCCTCTCACTTGCCAACCTCAGAACACACTGCACAACACTGGTAATCAAAACAGCTCGGCACTGGTTCAATCATAGATATTTAGATCAATTAATAGAATAAAGAAAAAAATCAAGAATAAAGAATCCGGAAGGGAATCCATCCACTTACCGACAACTGATTTGTTTTTCTGACAACTGGTTTTTGACAAAGTACCAAGACACATTCAATGGGGCAGAGATAGTTTCTTCAACAAATTGTGCTGGCAAAAATGGATTTCTTTTTGTAAAAGAATGAAACATGACCCATACCTCAATTCATATACAAAAATGAACTCAAAATGGGGTGGCTATCTAAATATAGACCCTAGAAATATAAAGATTATCCACAAAAAGACAGAGTCAAACTTAAGGACCCTACACAAGATATAAATTCAATGTCAAATGAAAAATGCACACAGGAGATAAAAACATAGATGAGTCCAGGACCTCTGAAAAATAAAGCATTTGTGTGTGTCAAAGGACTTCACCAGAGGAGCAGAACGAGAACCCACAGGCTGGGACACTTTGGGGCAAAGACTTCAGACAAGTCACTGAGCTCTAACGTCCACAGAGAACGAGAACACCCCAACAAGAAAAGGGAAAATAATCTAATTGAAAATGAGGGCTGAGCCCCGGTGGTGTAGTGGTTGTGCGCAGGACTGCAGCCCACTGGGATGGAGGTTCAATTCCAGCTCCACGGAGCAAAGGCTGGGCCTCCTACTCCCACCACCGGAGAGCAGTGATGTTCACACCCCCTCCCCCCCGAAAAAAAAAAAGAAGAAGATAGAAATAACCACAAAGCCCAACCATGGAAGAATAAGCAAATAAACTTTGATACATAGACACAAAATATCATACCATACCAAAGACTAACAATGACACTGTGGGACTCCACATTGCATGGATGGATCATGCCAGAACAAATATTGTGTGAGTCCATTGTTATACAAACCAAATTAAGATAAAAGTTTTCCTACCCAAAGAACCAGACTTTGGTGGATAGGAGGGGTGGAAAGGCAATAACGTCCCCCATAATTTTTTAGGCACCTTCCAATCCAAAGGGCCCATCTTCTGGAACGAAATCAGGCAATATCTTGATGTCATTCCTAAGGTGTGCAGTTCTGAATGCTTCCGGAGTCGATGGTCTCGTCCCTCTTCACTGTCTGTTCTCAGTCTGGAAGCTCTGCCGAAATCTGCTGACCACGGGTGATCTTGCTGGTAATTGAAATACTGGAAGCCTAACGTTCTGTTTCACGGCCACAGACCAGCCTCCCCTGTCCGACCCACTGACAGACAAGGGTGGGGATTCTTGATTAGAAACCAATGTTTGTGGTGTTGAGAAAGTGGGAGTGACGTGAATCCTGGGAGAATACTTGATGGTTTTAAGGAGTGTGTGTGTGTGTATGTGTGTTAAAATTTTAGTGCAATAACTGTACTGTGATGGCTACGATTCTTGTGCTTTCAAAAATTCTTTGATACATTAGATAAAGTGATGCTATCTGGGTTTTGCTTTCAAAGGATCCAGTGGGAGCTGGGTTACAGATGGAACATGACGAACCTTATGTAGATTATTGTCACCATGGGTGACAGTATTTGGGTCTGAGTCCCTGGCAGGTGCCAACAATTGATGAGCTCAGCTGCGAACCACACGGTTAGGGGTTTGAGCCCACCTTCGTTTGTAAGGGTCTTGGAAGCTGGACCTGCCTGGTGATCTCTGTCTGGAAGTGCAGCCTTTAAAGCAGTGGGGGCACCTAGGCCTGTCATAAATGGCCAGAAGGCAGGACTTTGTCTACAAAATGGCTGGCAGGGTCCCAACATTATTGTTTACCAGAGTTGGGTTCCCGGAAAGAAAAACAAACAAATATACAAACAAAGAATTTGAGTCGCCATCCCAAAGGAGGCCACTGTATTCCATCCCTCAGCTAGATGTCTTTTTCTGAGACTTCACAGCCTTGTCTGCAACTGATCTTCCCCAGATTTTAATTACTGTGTTAGTTAGGTTTACTATTTTGTTTCATTCTGCCCAAACAGTATCACATGGAGGTTTTACTTTGCCTTTCTGTGAGGACTAAGGTGAGGTTGTAGGTTAGGCATTGAACTTGTCACCACAAGGTGGTCCTTTCAAACCTATGAGCCCTTTTGTGACAGAGAGATGAGGCCATCTATTCCTGGAAAGATTTGTGGTCTGAGAAATCCGGACCTGGTGGTGTAATGGTGACGCATTGGGCTGCCAGCCACCTAGTCAAACCATGAGCAGCTCCGTGGGAGAAACAGTGGGCTGTCTCCTCTTATAAACAGAGTCACGGAAACCCACAGGGGGACTGCCATGAGACAGCATCGACACCATGGCAGTGAGGTAAGTCTCTGTTCAAATATGTTGCCCATTATTTTCTTATTTCTGAATTTTGATAATTCAGCGTGGTGGGTTTTTTTTTTCATTTTTGAAAACTCATATCCATGTTTTGTAAATATTTTCCCCCAATCTGAGGCCTTTCTGTTTGTCTTTAAAAAACAGTTTTATTCAGGGGGAACCAATCACGATGATCGGCACATGAGCCCATACGCAGCTATAGAAACCGTGGGGGAAGGGAGACAGACCAATGTAAGCTAAGAAGATCATCCACCACAATTGACTTTACCATGCTCTCTGTCTGATAGCAAAGTTATTCACATCTTTCAGCTGTTGTCATAGGGGATTCCTTGGAGGTTTAGTCTCTGTGTGAACCTGCAAAGAGATGTTGGGCTTCCACTTTCATCCATGGCCCTCTCAAGTGGAATGTTCACAGTTTAAGCTCTGATACTGTTTCCCTTTCAAATTTGGACTTTTTTAAACTTACAATCCTTGGTCACGCAGGTTGGTGTGCTTCTTTCATGTGGACTTAGTTGATTCCTCGCTTAAATAACAGCTTGTTATTAAAGGAAACAGAGGAAAGAGCTAAGAAGCAAAGTTATGGATGGAGGTATACACACAGTTATGGATGGAGGTCAATGTATTAATAAAATAGATGTATTGGCCTATGTACATATATTTATATGGTACTGCATTGAGGAAGTTGATGGACTTTGGGCCTCTGCTCAAGCCCTCCCTCAACACAAGAACACTTTGTTCTAACAATCTGGCATTCTTTATGCTTACCTTTCCAACACAATTGCTGAGGACAAACTGGGTACATAAGCAAATGTGGTGAAGAATGCTGATGGTACCAGGCTATCAAAAGAGATAGCATCAGGTGTCTTAAAGGCTTGAAGTTAAACAAGCACCATCTAGTTGATAGGCAACAAGCCCAAATGGAAGAAGCGCACCAACTTCTGTGATCATGAGGTGTCAACAGGATCAGATGACAGGCACCAGAAGACACCCCCCCCAAAAAAAAAAACCCACATATTATTGAGAATGAAGGAGGTTGGAACAGAGATCCCAAATCCATCTGTAGACAATAGGACATACCCTCACAGCTGGGTCATGAAGAAGGGATGAATCAAGTAGGGGGCGGGATAGTACTGATGAAACATGCAATATTCCTCTGGTTCTCCGAGGCTTCCTCACCCTCCACCATCATGACCCAAGTCCTGCCTTTCAATTCTGGCTAGAACAGAGTCTGTACACTGTTCCAGATAAGAGCTCACAAAACAAGAATCTAGGTCAGATAAACACTTAAGGAACAGAAATCAGAGTAGAGATACCAGGAGGGTAGGGGAAAGGTGAGAGAAGGAAGGTAGAAAGTGGGAATTGATCATAATGATCAACACATTTCTGCACCCCACCCCCACGGGGATGAACAACAGAAACAAGGGTGAAGGGAAACAGCAATGGGTGTAAGCTATGAAAATAATAATAATTTATTAAGGGTTCACAAGGTTGGACAGGTGGGGGAAGGAGAGAAAAAAGTAATTGTTACCAATGGCTCAAATAGAAAGTAAATGTTTCAAAAATGATGACAACATATGTACTAATATGCTTGATATATTTTTTAAATAGCTGCTTGTTTGAAGACAAGTCTTTAAGACCTGTATTAGTCTGGGTAGACTAGAGAAACACATTCATAGACATGCTTATGGATATAAGGGAAAGGGTTATATACAAGAGGAATAGAACATTGAGAAAGCATCCCAATCCAGTCCTGTCCAAAGTCAATATCCAATATTATCCCATATGTCCAATACCAATCTATAAAGTCTCCTTCAGACTCATGAAGCACACGCAATGACACCGAGACAACCACAGGCCAGTGGAAGCAGAGTCTTGTGTATCCAGTGGTGGTAAAAGCGTCTCAGTGCTGGCCTGGTTCTCTCTGTGGCCTCCCAAGCATCTCAGCACTGGCAGGAGTCTCTATGTGGCTTTTCTTGCCCCAGAGGTTTGGTTCCATCAGGGTAAGCCCATGTGGCTTCTCCTCTGGCTCCTCCAGTCTCCAAATATCAGGATCGATCAGCATGCTGTCATCTCATCTTATCAGTAGTTTATCACCAAGGAACTGAGTCATGGTCTCTCACCTCCAATTGGGAAATACTGTGAGACTTTCCAGAATTCTCAGGAGAAATCCATGCCCACACAGAGGCCTCATTGCCTATCTCTAAATTGACAGGCTAGCCTCCACTCCTACACTCCCAATCATGAAATTAACATCAAGGACATGACCGCCACAAGACCCCAGATGCTATTCTTCCTGATAGCTGGCACCATCCAGTTTCTTCACCACACTTTTTTTTTTTTTGGCGTCACTGCCCTGGTGGTTGGAATAGGAGGCCCAGCCTGCTGCTGGATTTGAACCTCCAACCCAGTGGGCCGCAGTCACATGCATAACCACTACGCCACCAGGGCTCAGCCTCACACTTTTCTACAGTACCTATAACATCAGTGATCGCTTCAAGACACCAACTATCAAGCAGAGCTATGTCATAAAAGCTAATTGTTCTTAGATTGGGGCTAGAATTAAGTTTAACTCCAAATCCATTAATATATCTATGGCTTCTATATGTCTCTGGATCACCTTAGAGACATCACTATCATTTTATATTAGAAAATATTATCAATCATCTCCATATAGCATAAGGTAATTCTATTGATAATGTCATTAATTTAGGCAGTGGTATAGAATTTAATGTTTGGTTTTGTCTCCTTTAGCTGCCCTTCACATTTTATTATTAAGCACCTTGACTTCATCTTTTCTAGAATTAGAAAACCGAAAGGGGAGAACACCCTCAGCATATTGGAAATTGAAATAATTCAAGAAAAAATCAAGCCTCGAATTACAATTTTGAAAGATTCTAAAGGCAAAATATTGAACGATGCAGGAAGCAGCAAGAGAAGTTGAAAAGAATGCAGAGTCACTAGACCAAAAAGAAGGAGTTGACATCCCACTGGCTCAGGAAGCAGCAGATGAGCAGGAACCAATGGTTCTGAAGGAAGAAATTCAAACCACACATAATGCATTAGCTGAAAACAAGGTTCCAGGAATTGACGGAAAACCCGAGAAATGGTTCAGAAAGCTGAGGAAGCACTGGAAGCACTTAACTCTTACATGCCAGGAAATTTTGGAAGACAGCTACATGGCCAAATGACTGGTAGAGATCCAAGTTTGTGAATCTCTGTGAGAAAGGTTGTTCAACAGAATGCTCAAACTATAGAATGACATCTGATATCGCACACACATAAAATTTTGCTTAAGATAATTCAACACTGGTTGTAGCAGTAGTTTGACAGGGAACTTCCAGAAGTTCAGGCTAGATTTAGAAGAGGACTTGGAAAAAGGGATATTATTGCTGATGCGAAATGGATAGTGGTTTAAAGAGGAAAACACCAGAAAGAAGCCTACTTGTATTTCATTGACTATTCAAAGGCGTTTGACTATGTGGACCACAATAAACTATAGATTACCTTGAGACATGAGATTTCTGGAACACTTGGTTGTGCTCACTCAGAATTTGTACACTGATCAACAGGCTGGTGTGCGAATGGCACGAGGGAATATTGCATAGTTTAAAATCAGGAAAGGCGTGCATCACGACTGTATCCTCTCACCATATTGGTTCACTCTATATACTGAACAAATTATCAGAGAAGCTGGATTATATGAAGAAAAGTATGGCGTCATGACTGGAAGAAGACTTATTAGTAAACCTTGGTGTGCTGATGACACAACGTTGCTTGCTGAAAATGAGGAGGACTTGAAGCACTTGTCGATTGAGATCAGAGATTGTAGCCTTCAGCATGGATTTCAACTCAATGTAAGTAAGACCTAAGTCCTCACAACTGTACCAACGCGAAATATCATGATAGATGGAGAAAAGATTGAGGTTATCGAGGATTTGTTTTACCCGGACCCACAATCAATGTTCATAGAAGCAGCAGTCAAGAGACCAAAAGACATATTTCATTAGGTGATTCTGCTGCTCAAGACCTCTTTAGAGGACTGAAGAGCCAGGACGTTACTTTGAGAGCAAAGGTGCACGTGACCCAGGCCCTAGTTGTCTCCATTGCACCATATGCAAGTGAAAGCTGTGCATTGACTAAGAGAGACCATAGACTCATCAAGGCATTCGAACTGCGGTGCTGGGGAAGACTGAAAGTACTATCGACTGCTAAAAGGACAGGTTCCCCTGCATTGGGTGGGTAAGGCCACAGTGCTCCTTAGAGGCAACCATGGCAAGACTTCGTCTTACCTACTTTGGACATCTTATCAGGAGTGACCAGTGCCTGGAGTGGGACATCATGTTTGGTAAAGGAGAGGGAAGGTCCTCCGGGAGGTGGATTGACACTGTGAATGCAACAGCAAGCTCAAGAACTGACACGGTGACTGCACCAGTGGGTCCGGGTTGGGGACCCTCTGTGAGGAGGATGCGGGTTGTGCTGTGTTTCCTTCTGCTGTGCCCAGGCTCGCTATGGGGTGGGGCTCACTCACTAGCACCCAGTGACGCATACAATTTAGAACACAGCCGAGAAAAGGAAGTGATACAATGATGAATGACAATCCATGAATTGTTGACTTGTGCAATTTAATTCTTAAGTGACAGAACTTTATTCGCACAGACAATGGGGGCTTGGTGATCGGGCAAAACATTCAATAATATTTATTAACAATGGTAGGACTTCCCTTGCCAAATTAATTCATGTCATAATAAAATGAGGAGAGCATGAACATATGTTTTGACATAAGTATATGAAGGTTCTGGCCCACCAGTCATTGGACTCCCTCAGAGAAAGCCAAACCAAAATCTGGTGACTATCAGTTCTTGTGCCCTTGGGGTAACAGTAATCTGCTTCTTCTCACACCTGGGAGTTTCAGCCTTAAGTCCAAGGGTTACAGGTGACTTCAAGGTAAAGCCCAGTTCACTTAGTAGGGTTTCAACATGGAGTATTAACTTTCCTTTGAAACAGGTCTTTTGAAGAACAAAAGTTTAAATTTTCATGCAGTGCATTTAATCAACTTCTTCTTTTATGGACTATGTTTTAGTTCTTTAAACAATATTTTGTTGTGTTTAAAAGGTTCCTTTTCACAATAAGACTCCTCTGAACAATTCTACACACATTATTCCATATGGCTGGTTCTATTTTTTCACAATGTGTCATCATCCTCATTCATCTCACTGTGGTTGAATCATTTCCAGGATTCCTCTCTAGCTTCTTGGGTCCCTTTTGTGTGATTTGGTCTCCTAGGCGTGATCGAAGGGAGCTCACTGCTCATGGCTGGTATTCTTCGTGAGCCTGCGATCCGCTATCTAGTTATAGTTACTTTAGTGGGGGGGGATTCTGATTCAAGAGTTAAAGAATTAACTCTTGAATCAGAGTTAATTCTGATTAACTCTGATTAATTCTGATTTAATTCTGATTAACTCTGATTAATTCTGATTAACTCAGAATACTACCCTAAAGAGTTAGGGTAGTAGTGTTGATCTGGACTTTTTATATACAATATTCTTTTTTTGGAGGGGGGGGGTATCACTGCCCTCTGGTGGAAGTGGGAGGCCTGGCCTTGCTCCTGGAGAGCTGCTGCTAGATTTGAACCACCAAGCCAGTGGGCCGCAGTCCCGCACTCAACCACTACGCCCCCAGGGCTCAGCTACACAATATTCTTATCGAGCTATCTGACTCATTCTAATATATCCCTTCCCTTCGGATTGTGTTTTTAATACTGCCTAACTCAAGGTCACGAATATTTTCTTCTATGTTTTTATTTAGGTGTATTATGCTTTTGGATTTTACTTATAAGTCAATTATCCATTTTGATTATGTTTCTAAAATATAGTATGAAGTATGGGTCAAATTTCATAGTTCTTCACATGGAGGTATAATTATTCCACCATCATTTGTCGAATTGCCTTTATAACCTTGTAAAAAATTGATTGGCTCCATATAGGAATCTTCTTTTGAATTCTCTATTCAATCCCACTAATCTCTATGCCACCCTGTCACCAATACTGCCCTGTGTTTACTATTATTAATTTATAGCAAGCCTTGACATCAGTTCTTTTGAAGCTTCCAACTTTCTTCTTTTCCAAAATGATTTTGGTGATCCTTGTTCCTTTGTGTCTCTATCTACATCTTAGAACCAGCTTGTCTATTTTTACAAAAAACCTTCCAGGATTTAGGTAGAAATCATACTTGATCAATGAATCAACTTTAGTAGAATTCACATCATAATTATATTGAGGCTTCCAATTCACATTTATAGAATATCTTTCCATCTATTTAGGTCTTCGATTTTTTTCATCAGGGTTTGGTAGTTTTCAGCATGCAGACTTTGTACATATTTACAGATTTTAACCCATGCATTTAACTACTTTTGATGTTCTCATAAATAGTACCTTATAAGTTTTCATTTTCTAATTGTTCATTGCTAGCATGTAGAAATTAAATTGATTGTATTGACTTCGTATCTTGTGACCTTGCTAAATGCATTTATTCTAGTTCTTGTGCAATCATTTGAATTTTCTATAGAGACAATCATGTCCTCTATGAATAGAAACAGTGATATTTCTTTATCTCTAATCTATATGACTTTTATTACTTGTTCTTGCTTTATTCCACTGGATGGAGGCTCCAGCATGGTTTGAATAGAAGTGGTAGGAGTAGTCTGATACTAGGGGAAAGTGTTCAATCTTTCGCAATTAAATATGATTCCCCTTTGCCAGGCTGGGAAAGTTCCCTTCTATTCTTCATTTATGGAGAGGTTCTATCATAAATTGATGTTGCCTTTTGTCAAGCTAGTGTTTATATGTTTCTTTTGCTTGTTTATATTAAGGTAATCATAGGTGGGCTTCTATTCTTTGGTCCACTGAATTGAATTAATTCAGTGACTCTTGAATGTTGAAGGAACTTTGAATTGCCTTGCTAACCTCTCTGCCCCAACTTATTTTGTTATGCTGTATTATAATTTTTACAAATATTTATGGATTAGAATTTCTAATCCAAGGTCCTGAGGAAAAAATCTAGAGTTTTGTTTTGTTTTTATAATATTTATTTTTGGATTTAGTACTGAAGCAATGGCTTCATACAATGAGTTGGAACGTGTTGCCTTTTACACAGTTTGGAAGACTCTGTGGGAATGTGTATTATTTCGTCCTTGAATGTTTAGTGGACTTCACTAGATCTAGAGCATTTTTGTTGGGAAAAAAAGTGTAAATTAGAGATAAATAAAATTACATACAGATAGATAGGTCAGCAGAGAGATGAGCAGTTTTCTGTGGAACGTTCAGATTAAGAACAGACTAGGAAGAAGGAAGAGAAGGTTAACTTCTGAGGGATTATACAGCAGCAGAGCATTGTCAGATATGGTGCCTGCAGATGAGCCTCATGTCGTAGAGCACTCAAGGTAGAACTGAGGAAGTGCTACCGCCTCAAGATAGAGTCAACTTTAAACACTCAAATGAAGCAAAACTTTTGGAACTCCTGCTGATGGGTTAGCACTTAAAATGGGAAGACATGGGTGGAACAATCCATTAATAATTGGAAGGTAGAATATAGAAAGCATGAATTTAGGAAAATTGGCAGTCATCAGAAATGAAATGGGATGCGTGAAGATTGATACACTAGGCATTAGTGAGATGAGGTGGACTGATATGGGCCATTTGAATAGGACATGGATCTCCTTTACTATTCAAGGAGAATTGGTGTTGCATTCAGCATCAAAAAGAACAAACATTTCAAGATCTACATTGAAGTACAATGCTCTCTACAATTTTTTTAAAGGTTCTAGGAATTGATGAAAAATCAACTGAAGAGTCCCCAATAAGATGATTTACATTTTAAAAAGGGAGGGGGAAAGAGGAGCTTGTACCAAGGTCTCAAGTAGAAAATATTTGGAAGTGAAGATAGCAACATGTGTATAAATATGTTGATACAAATGATGTATAGAATGTTATAAGACCTGTAAGAGCCCCCCAAAAAATCACTGGGGAAAAAAATCAACTGAAATGTTTCAGCAAACTGATGCAGCCCTTGGCTATGCCAAGAAATTTGAAAGCCAGCTACCTTGCCAACTGACTGGAAACGATCCATATCTGTGCCCAGTGGAGTGTGGAAATTATCGAACAAGATCATATGCAAATAACATTTTGCTGAAGATAAATCAGAAGCAGTTGCAGAATATATCAACAGGGCCACCAGAAATTCAAGCCAGAGCAGAAGAGGACATGGCATGACATGTATCATTGTTGCTATCAGGTATATTTTGGCCCCAAACAGAGAATACCAGAAAGGAAGATTTACTTGTATTTTATTGGCCATGCAAAGGCATTTAACTTTGTGCACCATAACAAACTATGGATAGGAGTGTGAAAGAATGAGAGCACTTGTGCTCCTGTGAAACCAAAGACCAAATAACCATTTCATAGAAAGGATAATGCATGATTTTTTAAAAAATTTAAAGGTGTGCATGAAGGTTTAATCTTTTCACCATGCTTATTTGACCTGTACGCTGAGCACATAATCAGGGAAACTGGATTACATGAAGAGGAGCGAAGCATCAGATTAGGAGGGCGCGTTATTAACAACCTGACACACGCAGATGACACGACCTTGCTTCCTGAAGATCAAGAAGTGTTTGCTGGTGAAGATAAAAGAACCTCTTCACCTCTGGGTGAAGAAAAGCAGATCCTCATAGCTGAACCCAACATCCGGATCACAGGAGAAATGATTGCTGGGAAGATTATCCTTGTAGTCATGGAGACAGCATGCAAGGGCTAACAACAGACTGCATTGGGCAAACCTTTAGCACTCACTGGAGACAGGTAAAGAGCTAAGATGTCGCTGAGAGGACGAAGATGCGCCTAACCCACACCACGACATGTCGAATCCCCACATACACCTGTGAAAGCCGGACAAGGTATAAAGAAGACAGAAGAACGGATACTGATGACTTACAACGCTGGCAAATAACTTTGTATAGAGTGAACTTCCGGAACTTTGTCTCACATGCTTTTGATGTGATCCCAAAACAGGATAGTCCTTGGAAAATGGGATTGTCTTCTGAATGTACTTTCCCCAGTTCTTTTACTTAATATATAGAAATCTTATGGGCTTGGGGTATTGATCTTATGGCTTGCCTTGTTGCCAACATTTTCATTGGTTAGTCAGAGCAATTCTTTTTTTTTTTCAAATCTTTGAGGTTTTCCACTTCATTAGTATCAAATCATCTGCAAACAGAGTGTTGCTCTTTTTTCCTTAATTAGGTTATATTTGATTTTGTGTGTGTTAGTTATCTAATTGCTCTGGCTAAGACTACGACGATCACATTCAATTAGAGTGGTGGCAAAGAGAACCCTTGTTCTGTTCCCATTCTCAAGCAGAAGGCATGCAAGCTGTCCCTATAGAGTGTAATACTGCATGGTGGTTTTGTATACGTGGTCACTAATATGTTAGAACATTTCCCTACTATTCCTATTTTATCGTTTTGGTTTTTTATAAAATACATATTGATTTTACTTTTGTCAAATGCCTTTTCTGCATTGATTCATATGATCATATGGTTCTTTTGTTTTGTTTTGTTTTCTTTATATGGCAAATTTCATTTAAGAAAAAATATTGAACCATCCTTGTAAAACTGGTATATCCCACTTGATCACACTGTTTTATTTTTAAATATTTTGTTGACTTCTATTGGCTAGAAATTGGGGGAAACTTTTCAAATCTATGTTCACAAGGTACATAGGTCTGTAATTTTCTATTCTTTTATTATCTTTGCCTGGGGATATACTTGCTTCATAAAATTAGTTTGGGAGTTTGTTATCCTTTTCTATACTCTGGCATAGTTTAAGTAGAATTGGTATCATCTCTTCTCTATATCCTTGGTACAATTCCCCATGAGGCTGTCTTGTCCTAAATTTTGGCAGGGAAGTGGGGGCACGTGGGGGCAGTTTTTAAAGGACTTGATGTATTTCTTCTTATATGATAGGTCTGTTAAAGATTTCTACATCAGTTAATTAAGTAGGAAGTGTGTGGAAATGTTGGCTTTATCTAGGTTTTCAAATTTGTTGAAGAACAGTCTTTTATGATATTATGTAATGATATTTTTATTTTAGTTAGTTGTTTTGTCACCAATTTTTTTAAGTAATATTTTATTGGGGGCTTTTACAGCTATTATACCATTCAATACACCATCTGTATAAGCACATTTGTACACATGTTGCCACATTCATTTCCAAACATTTTCCATTTGAGCCCTTGGTATAAGCTCCTCCTTCCCCCTCCCCCTTTTTTAATGAATCATTTTATTGGGTACTGATACTCCTCCCCTCATGATCCATACATACATTAATTGTATGCAGGCATCATTTGCACACTTGTTGCCATCGTCACTCCCAAAACTTCCTCGCTCCACCAAGGCCCCCAGTTCCAGCTCCCCATACTTCCCTTCCCCCTCCCCCCCATGAACCTTTAATAATTTACAAATTGCTGTTGCTTTTTTATATCGTACACTGTCCAATGTGTCCCGTCACTCACTTCCCTGTTGGTGTTGCCCCAGAGAGGAGGTTATATATAGATCCCTGAAATTGGTTCCCCCTTTCTACTCCACCATCCCTCCACCCTCCCAGTATCACCACTCCCATCACTAGTCCTGAGGGAACATCTATCCTAAATTCCCCATGTTTCCAACTCTAGCCAGACTTGCTCTAGCCGGACTTCTCTGGTAGAACCAGGAGCATGATAGTGGGTGGGAGGAAGCATTTGAGAACTAGAGAAAAGATGCATATTTCGTTGTTACTACACTGTACTTTAACCGGTTCATCTCCTCCCTGCTACCTCTCAGTAAAAGGATGTCACTTCACCTATTGATGGGCTTTGAAAGGTCGCCAATCTGTACTCCCCCCTATTTATAATGATATAATTTTAGTTCTTTGATGCCTGACACCGGATCCCTTCAACACCTCGTGGTCACACAGGCTGATGTGCTTCTTCCATGTGGGCTTTGTTGCTTCTGAGCTGGAAGGCCGCTTGTCTACTCAAGCCCCAAAGGCCTTTCTTACTCAGAAAATTCCACTGGGTCTGTATTTTGACCACTTGTTTGTTCATCTTATCTTGCTTTTTCACGCATACTGAGATTGCCTTCTGTTTTTGAGACCCAGTGTCGCTTTTATGCTTATTTTTACTTGTTAAGAACGATATTAGAATAAGTTATGTTTCCTGACCATTAGTGGTAGTGGTTGAAAGTTCTGGGATGCCTGTGTCATGTAGCAAGAAGGAATTGATGACAAAATCAAGACTACAAAGGCATATACAAATAACGGAACATATTAACTTCAACACTCATATGCACGTACAGCAAGCAAAATAAAACCCAGAAAAATAAAGCAAAATATAACAAAAACCCAGACAAATACCAAAATTTTTGTGTAGTCATGCAAGCATCTTTCTAGTATTCTGCTGTCTCCAAGGAGCCACTTGGAATCAGCAAAGATAGACCTAGCGTCCCATCCTCTTCCGAGTTCACCTGGGCTTTGTCTGCTCCCTGTTGATGCACCACCTCCGAATCGTTGAATCATCTTCAGCAAAGTTTTACTTTCATGTTACAGTAATGGTATTGATAGGTCATCTCCTCATTCTGTTGGATCGCCTTTGTGTCAAATGTGTAGACATAGGAGTCTCTTCCCATCAATTGGCTAGGGACTGTCTTCCAAATTTCTTGGCATAGACTAGTGCGGGAAAGGGAAACTTCTGTCCTGGGGGCCACGAAAGCCCCAAGAAATCATCAATAACAGCTAACAGCACACACTTCACCAAAGAGAAGCAGTGCCAGCCTTCACATTAGGGAGGAGTTAATGAAATCAGTTTTTGGAGCCTTATTTTTACCAACACACATAATGCAACTTGGACTTCTACTTCAGTACCACGTACTCTTGATCATATGCTAGCTCTTGAAATGGTTTTATATCAAGCAGTTCTTTTGGGGATAGTGACTCTGTATTCCTTCCATCAGCCTTTAATATCTCCTGAATCATTCAGTATTTCCCCACAAGATCCTTCCATAATGTAATTTGAAATTAATTTTTTCTTCAGCTTTTTTTCTGCTTGAGATTTGCTATAAGCGTTTCTTCCTTCATGATTTTCCAACTCCAGGTCTTTCCCCATTTTAGTATAATAATTCATTTTGGCTTCTCAGCTTGGCCTTTGCGTTTCTGTTCAGCTACATTACTACTCCTCAAGGTAGTCTGTTTTATTCTGGTGTATGCCACCACAAAGACCATATTTTTCAACTGTTATACTTTCATTTTTATTTTCAACTCTAGCAGTCCAATGAACAATAATTATCAATGTCTCTTGATTGCATCAATAAAATTACTATTCAGTTTTATGCATCAACCACTAGAGTTCAAAACAAACTTACTCTCATTGAGTAAATTCTGACTCTAACACTACTTATGAAGAAATTGAAGAACTCTACCAACTTAGGCATTGATCAAACATACCATCGAGACGCATTGATAATTATCAGCAATCATAACAAAATTTGGAAACAAATAGGAAGGAAGACTAATTGGAAGATACATCCTTGGAGATAGAAACAATGCCAGAGATCCCATAATAGAATTTTGCGAGACCAACCACTTACTGACAAATACCATTTTCAGCAACATAAACAGCCAATGCACAAACAGGAATGCACAGGGATTAGATGGACTGTGTCTGTGGAAGGAGACCATGGAGAAACTCCATGTCAGACCCAAAACTAGGCCAGACCTCCTGGATGCTGACCCTCAGAAGAGGTCACTGAAGCATTCTCTCAGATCCTTCAGCAAAGTGTAGTGAAGACACTAGATGATGCTCATCTGGCAGAAAGAGCAGCACCGGGGATCTTAAAGGCTTATCTTCAAACAAGCAGTCGTCTAAGTGAGACATCAACGAAATCCACAATCAAGAAGCCCATCAGTCTGTGTGAGCCAAGAATTATAAATAATATAATCCCAATCTGAAGACAGGAGTGGTATCAGAGTTCAAAGTGTGAACATTTGGTTTGCAGAAGACGATGGATGGCAGTGGCAGCTCTAAATCCATTAGCGGGGTCCCCAAATAGATTAAGCTCCAGGTGAATCTCCTCTGATCATAGGCAAGGGGGGCTAACAGCCTGGTTATCCAACAGCAAGCATTGTAAACTCGATTGTGGCAGATAGGACTCAAAATGTTAAGATGGAGGTTAAAATGTAATATCTTATCACCTTTTTGACCAATTTAAAAATTGTTTCAGTTAAAAAATAAATAAAACCAAAGGGGAAGTACATGTAAATGAAGCCTCTATGTGAATCGTGCAGCGTGAATTGGAAAGTAGATTATTGAAAATGCATTTAGATTAGAAGTTAACACCTTATGATGTGATCTCCCTTTTGACCCATTTTAAATTTGTTGTAGTTTAAAATATTTTCTGCTTTCTATTCTTTTTTTTTTTGGGGGGGGGCATCACTGCTCTCCGGTGGTGGGAGTAGGAGGCCCAGCCCCACTGCTGGAATTGAACCTCCGTCCCAGTGGGCCACAGTCCCGCGCACAACCACTATGCCACCAGGGCTCAGCCCCCTCTGCTTTCTATTCTATTGAAGGTTTTGTCTGTCTTACTTTGTTATTGTTGATAGTTTTGTTGTTGTTGTTTTCTTTTCAATATTTTTCTGTATATAAAACCCCGGACAGGTAAATCTATACAGAGAGTACAGGCATAGTGGTTTCTTGGCAGTATGGCAGGGGAAGTTGAGGGGGAAATAGGGCACTAATAACAAGTACAAGAAAGAAAATATTTTTAAATGATTGTGATAATGATTGTCCAGCTTTTCTTTATACGATTGAATTATTGAATTGCATGATATGTAGATTCTGTGCCAATAAAACTGTTTTCTTAAAAAAAAAACTAGGGCAGAAACTGACTATGCAACAGGCTATCAATCATTCATATGAAGCTCATGTTGTAACTGAACAAAATTCTAACAAGTTCATGAGATCCAAAATATAACCGTAAGTGTATCACACCTGAATTTATCAAACTTCTCAAGAACAGCCCTGGCGCATTGAGCAAGGATGTCTGAAGATCTGACGAGCTATGGAATGACATCGCCAAGGAAAAAGACAAAAAAGGTTATGAGAAAGACGAGAAGGGAGGAAAAGGCCAAAACTGACGTCAGAAGAGACTCTGAAAAGGGTTCTTGAATGTAGCACAGCTAAGCAAAGGAAGAACTAACCAAGTAAAAGCCGAACAGCACATTTCAAAGGGCAGCTCAAAAAGACAAAGTTAAGGATTATTATAAAATGTGTAGCTGATCCCCCGGGGGCGTAAGTGGTGGAGTGCGCAACTGTGGCCCGCGGACTTGGCAGTTCAAATCCAGCGGCAGCTCTCAGGAGCAGCGCTGGGTAGCTCCCACAACCACCAGAGGGCAGTGATGCTCCCCCCCAAAAATGTGTAAAAACCTGAAGTTAAAAGACAGAAGAAGAAGAAGAAGAAGAAGAAGAAGAAGAAGAAGAAGAAGAAGAAGAAGAAGAAGAAGAATATGGTCAGTGTATCTCAAGTTGAAGGAACTGAAGCAAAACTTTGAACTTCACATTGTTATATTGAAGGATCCTCTACACAAAATGTTGTCCAATGCAGGAGGTATCGAAAGAAGATGGAAGGGGCTGAGCCCCGATGGTGTAGTGGTTGTGCGCGGGACTGCGGCCCACTGGGACGGAGGTTCAATTCCAGCAGTGGGGCTGGGCCTCCTACTCCCCCCACCGGAGAGCAGTAATGCCAAAAAAAAAAAAAAAAGAAGAAGAAGAAGAAGATGGAAGGAAAACACACAGTTCCTGTATCGAGAAGAACAGGTCAACATTCAATGACTTTGAGAGGTATCAGCTGATCAAGAACCAATAGTATTGAAGGAAAAGGTTCAAGATGCACTGAAGGCAATAACAAGGTTCCAGGAACTGATAAAATATCAGTTGACATGTTTCAACAAGCTGATTTCTATGCCAAGAAACTTGAGAGATGGCTACCTGACCAAATAACTGGAGGAGATTAATATTTGTGTGCATTCCAGACAAAGATGGCTCAACACAGTGAGGAAATTATGAAACCATGTCATTAATATCACATGAAAGTAAATTTTTCCTGAAGATAATTCAACAGCAGTTGCAGAACATTGACAGGGAGTTGCCGGAAATTCTAACAGGATTAGAAGTAGGCACTAGGGCTATTTTTGCTGATATTAGCTGGATCTTAGCAGAAAGCAGTGATTCCCAGGAAAATGTTCATAATTTATGGACAGTGCAAAGACATTTGATAATGTGGATCATAGAGAGCTATGGATAACAGAGAAGAATGGAAATTCCAGAACATCTCATTGGGTTCGTGGAGCGCTGGTTGAGTAGTGGTTACACATTGGCTGCTTGGGCACAATGAGGTGACTGGAATTCCTATTCTTCACAGTGTTAACTATAACTTTTTATGATCCACGTAATAAAATGCCTTTGAGGAGTCCTGGGGGAGTGTTCACACGTTTAACTGCTAACAAACAGGACAGCGGTTCAAAACCACCAGCCTCTCCATGGGAGAGAGACAAGACTTTCTACTCTCATAAAGAGTTAGTTTTGGAAACCCACAGGGACAGTCTGCCCGGTAGTGTAGGGTCACTATAGTTGAACTTAACCCAGTGGCCATGAGTTTGGGCTTTTTGCTTGTTGTGCTATTGTGCTCACAGGGAAGCTGTATGTGGACAAGGGGCAGTCCTTCTAACAGAACCAGTGAACACTGAGTGGTGTAAAAATCGGGAAATGTGTGAGCCAAGGTTACCATCTTTCATCATGCTTATTCAATATTATGCAGATCAATATGTATGCAAATCCACTGAGAAGCTACACTACATGAAGAAGAATGTGGCACCCAAGTTGGAGGGAGGTGATTAATAATTTATGAAACACAGGTAACACAATTTTGCTTGCTGAAAGCAACGGAGGACTCAAAGCTTATGCTGATGGGGACCAAGGTCTTCAATATGCATTGCAATCAGTGTAAGGAAAATCAAAATCCTCCTCAATGGACAACATCAGAATAAATGGTTAAAAAGTTGAGTCATTAAATTTTTCATTTTGCTTGGATCTGCAGTCAAGGAATCAAAAGACATGTTGCAGTGGGCATATTTTCGACACAAGATCTCTTTCCATCTTTGACGAGCTACGATGTCACTTTGAGGACTAAGGCATGTCTGACCCAAGCCTTTGTGTTCTCAGCTGCCTCATCTGCACGTGGAAGTTGGACACTGAAGAAGGAAGAGTGCAGAAGAATTGGTGTATTTGAGTTATGGCGTGGATGGAGAATACTGAAAATCCTATGGGATTCTAGAAGAATAAACAATTTTTTCATGAAAGAAGTGAGGATGGTGAAACTTAATCTCTAATACGTCTGCTATGGTATCCAAAGAGACAAGTCCCTGGAAAGGAACATATATTTGGTACAGTAGAATTTCAGCCAAGAAGGGGAAGACTTCCAAGGAGATGGATTGATACGTGGGTGCAACAATGGGCTGGTACGTCATGAGCGTGAGAATGAAGGGTGCAGGACCAGGCACTGTTTGGTTCTGTTGTGCATGGGGTCATGAGCAGTTGGAACCCGTGTGAAGGTGTCCAGCAACAACACCAAGGCTTTTTGCCTGTTGACCTCATGGAGGTCCAACGAGAAATCATATCTGCTTATTATAGGAGAGAGAGAGAGATGAGAAAGCTACCCAAGGCTTTAGCCAAAAACTATCCAGAAAGCTTCGCCAGAGAAGTCCTCTCCACCACATGAGCACTCCTTTTCATGCCTCTCAGCCTCAAACAGGGAAATGTTACTAGAATTTTGTTGGGGAGTCTTTAAGCATCCCCGTTGCAGTCCTGGTGCCACAATGGTTAGTGTTGGCCTGCTCACAAGATCAGCCATTTGCATCTGCTTTCTGCTCCCTAAAGAGTTACAGTTTGGGGAAAAGAGGCAGTCTTCCCTATCCTGTGAGGTCACCATGACTCGATGGCAGTGAGGTTTTCTTATTTTTACAGTCCTAATTAAGCTCCTCTGGACTTCTTTTTGTTTCCTAATCTTTTTTTTTGTGGGGGGGGCATCACTGCCCTCTGGTGGTCATGGGAGCTACCCAGCCTTGCCGCTGAGGGATTTGAACCGCCAAGCCAGTGGGCCACAGTCCCACACTCAATCTCTACGCCACCGGGGCTCAGCCGTTTCCTAATCTTAAAAAAAAATCTTTAAAAGGTAACCAGCCAGTTCATTGTAGATGTACTGAAAATTCACAGGCAATTCAGAAAGAAGTCTTAAGCATTTCTCAAGGAAAGTAGACTTGGATTCTATATTAAAAGGCATTCCCCTTTCTTTTGTCAATAAAGTAAAAAAAAAAAAGTCTCTGTTGACATGGTTAAATCCTAGAACCCCCCGGCTCATTAGAGATGGACTAAGTGGTTGGTACAAAATGATGTTGATCTTGATAGAGCTCATAGCGAGAAGAAAAGTTTATATATTTTACTTCTATCTTTAATTCTATGTCTCAAGAACTTGTAAAAAGACGCCAAGAACATAAATAAAAGAGTATGGCCGTGCTCCAATAAAATATATTTAGAGGGCTGAGCCCCGGTGGCGTAGTGGTTGTGTATGGGACTACGGCCCAGTGGGATGGAGGTTCGATTCCAGCTCCACGGAGCAAAGGCTGGGCCTCCTACTCCCACCACCTGAGGGCAGTGATGCTTCCCCCCCCAAAAAAATATATGTATATATGTATATACATACATATACATATATATATTTAGAGATGTCCAAGGTAGAATTTCATGTAATTCTCATGTGTCAAGAAATATACTTTTGATTTTTCTCAGTCATTTAAAATTGAGGCCAAGGAAGATGATGGTTAGATTTGAGGACCTGTGTGCTTTAAGAATGAACTAACAAAAACAATAAGATCAACTGGCGATTCTAGTAACTACTGGAATTTCAAGATAAGGAGTTGAGAGTTAAAAATCAGCTTCTCTACAGGAATGCCATGGTTATTTTAACACCTAGATTAATCCACTTTTAAAGATGCCCAGAGATTTTGCTATCTAGTCGAACCCCGGACCTCAACGCTAATCCTTTCTAGAAGGAACATCCAGGTGAGATGCTGTTGAGTTCTGAATCAATTTTTCCCATAAGAAATAACTGAAGATAGGTTCAGTCATTCTCGACCACCAAGTTTTTGCCCTAGCCTTGCTTTTTTACAAGACATTACACAGAAATGTCAAAGTAAATAAGTTCAGCGTTAAATAAGATAATTTAAATAAGAAACACAACATTAAAAAAAATTTTAACAACTACAGTTGTTGGCCCATACCTTGAGATTGAGGGCGATCTGGACATGGAGAGGAGTTAGGGGGAGGATCATTGTTTGGCATGGAAATCTTCTTCCATAGAATCAACTGGTAGTGCTTTTCCGGAGTTTTTTCCCTTCTTTATCTTTTTTTCACTAGGACCTGGTTGACTTTCTCTAAAGAAGAAAAAAAATTTGTGTAATGTGATCTGCTGGTAGAAAGGACTTATTAAATTATCATCTACAATATCAGTAACATGGTTAACCAGTTCCTTATCACGATGATTCTTTTTTAAAAAGAATCCATGCTTTTAAAATCTAAAACAGTACGAAAAGCCACACAACAAACTAAGAAAATCATAGAAAAATGCTTGGAACACAGCTGCAAAAGGTTTAAAACAGGTGTATGTGCTAACAACGCCAACTAATGCCCAGTGACTGAAATACGAACTGCTTTTGCTAACAAAAATCACATTGCATCGGATTCCGAAGTTTTGATCGAACTCTGATGCAAAAATTTCTCCTCATTACATGTTCAAATACAACTGTGCTGAACACTGAGGCAGTCAAGTTCTGGGGTCTACTGTACTTGTTTAAGAAAGCTAGAGAGGATTAAGTGTGTGCCATTACTGACAATCAGGGAGCCTCTGGTGTTTTAGATGAGATTTAAGAATGAGAACTCTTGTCTCAGTGGAAGAAAACTTGGTGAACTCTGGACTGCCACAGACAGCATAGGTCCAATTAGTGCTGCAGCTGGTTTGGCTTCAGTGATGCTTGGAAATACTACGTTAGTTTGTAAGGTGGCAGCAGAATTTGTCGTACCACCAGCAGATGTCCCTGATAAAGGACAAGTAGTTACTAATGTGGATGCGCCACTCCTGTGTTCATTGAGATTGCCATCTGGACTGCCTGGGGCATGACCCAAATGGCTAACTAGTTCATTTGGATGTCGTTGAAAATGCACAGATAATTCAGAAAGAGGATGTATGTATTTCTCAAGGAAAACCCTCGTGGGTTCTGGGCCTGTGATTTCCTCTGCCTTGACTATGATGGAAGTATTTGGGATACTTGCTGTCTGTTTGCTTGGTGAAACTCTCATTGTCTTAAGTCAATTCAGAGTCAGAGGAACCCTGGAAGACCCAGGCAAGCTGGCCCCTGGGTTTTCTGAATTGTAACTCTTTCTGACAGTAGACGACCTCTTGTAAAAGGCACTTGAAATGACTATCAGTGAAGAAACTGGTTCAGTACAACTGTGTACGGAAAGGCCATTTGAATATTAGGAACTATCCAATTCCCATTTTCTCTGCCATATTTGATGACACTTTATTCAGAGCTGATCCTACTGGAGAAGAGGAGCGTCTGGCAGCTGGAACCTTGACCACAGTCCTGGAGCTATGCTGGAATGGCCTCACCACCCAGCTTGGAATGGACTGACTCATGCTAACCTACAGGATACAAAGAAGTAAAAGAAAGCCTGATGGGTGAAATAATTTAAGAGCATGAAACCCAGCTGAGCCACATTTTCAAAGCAGGTATGTAAAAATTTCTATTTGTTAGCACTGGGCGCACATCTTTTTATTGAATATCAAGCTGCGTTCTTCTGAAAAAATAGCGTTGAGGCAATCTGCTCCTGTAAAGGTTTTCAGCATTGGAAACCCTATACAGGGTCCCTACCCATGGGTATCCACTGAATAGCAGTGGGTTTTTTTCTGTTTTTCATTAAAAAACTATCAAAATCACTCATGGTCATACAAAAAGTGGGGATAGACCAGATTCTATTGATGAGTCATAATTGCCAACCCTAACTATTGATCAACACATATTATTCTGAAGTGTGCTGTAATGGAATGAGCCTCTATTTATAGAGACTGCACATGGTGTTTAATTGAAAAGCAGAGAAAAAATGTTGAATGTTGCCCTCCAAGCAGTCCTTTCTCATATCAACCCCCTGGAGAACAGGAAGAGACACAGCCCAGTCCTCGCCACCTTCACTGATGCAATGTTTGAGCCCACTGTTTCAGCTGCTGTGTCCATGCACCCATCTTTTTGAGAGCCTCTTCTCTCTCAGTAATCCCCTCTACTTCCCCAAGCATGATGTCTTTCTCCAGGGACTGTTCTTTACTGGTAGAATTACAAAAATGCGAACTGATGTCTTTCCATCCTTACTTCGAAGGAACACACTGGCAGTACTTCAACTCAGACAGATTTGTTTGTTCTTTTGGCAGTTCGTGGTACTTTCAATATTTGTCACCAGCACCATAATTCAAATGCATGGATTCTTGGGCCTTTTTATTCTATTTCTTTTCTGGCTGGCACATGGACTTGGCATAATTGAAAATATGATAGCTTGTGCAAGGGACACCTTAGTTCTCTCTCCCCTTTAACCCTAAATGGATCTTTTGCAGTTTTGCCAGTGCAATAGTCATTTGATTTCTTGACTGCTGTGTGCATGACCATGGACAGTGGAAATTGTTGACCACTTAAGTCTTTTGCCCATTTATCATAATGTGGTCTCTTAGTCCAGTTGTGAGGATTTTTGCCTTATCTACACCGAGTTGCAATCCACAGAGAAGGATGCCGTCTTTCATGTTCATCATCAAGTGCTTCCAGTCTTCCTTGATTTCATCCAGCCAGGTTGTATCATCTGCATAGTGCAGGTTGTTGATAAGCCTTCCTCCAGTCTTGTTTTGTTTTGCTTTGTTTTTGTGGGCATCACTGCCTCTGGCGGTCGTGGGCGCTACCCAGTCACCGCTGGATTTGAACCGCCAAGCCCGCGGGCTGCAGTTCCGCACTCAACCCCTTACGCCACCAGGGCTCAGCCCCGCTTCCTCCAGTCTTGATGCTGAATTCTTCTTGGTGCTTCTGCTTTTCAGATTATGTGCTCAACGAACCATTGAACAAAGATAGTGAAAAGATCCAATTCTGACACACACATTTCCTGATTTTAAACATTTAAATATTTCCTTGTTCTGTCCCAATGACGCCTTTTGCACTTTGTACAAATTATGCATGAGTGCAATGAAGCGTTCTAGAATACCCATTCTTCTCAATGTTAGCCATAGTTTGTTATGGTCCACATAGTCAAATGCTTTTGCATAGTCCCTACACACAGGTGAATATATTCTTAAAATCATTTTATTGGGGACTCATATGACACTTATCATAATCCATAAATCTATCCACTGTGTCAAGCACATTTGAACATTTGTTTCCGTCATCACTTTCAAAACATTTTCTTTTTACTTAAAGCCCTTGATATCAGCTTCTCATTTTCCTCTCTCCATCCCCCATCCTTCCTCTCTCGTGAGCCTTTGATAATTTATAAATTATTATTTTGTCATGTCTTACACTGATTGATGTCTCCTTTCACCCACTTTTCTGTTATCCATCCTCCTGGGAGGAGGTTATATGTAGATCATTGTCATCATTCCCCCCCCCCCCACCTTCCTCTTCCCCTCCTGGTGTGACTACTTCCAATATTGGTCCTGAGGGGGTTATCTGTTCTGGATTCCCCGTGTTTCCAGCTCTTATCTGTGCCTGTGTACAGCTGGTCTAGCTGCACTGGTAATCTAGAATTGGGGTCTTGATAGTGGAGGTAAGAAGCATTGAAGAACTAGCGGAAAGTTGTATGCAGTATTTTTGCTACGCTGCACCCTGATGAGTTCATCTCCTCCCCAAGACTTCTGTCAGGGGATGTCCAGTTGCCTGCACATGAGCTTTGGGTTTCCACTCTGCACTTCTCCTCATTGACAGTGACATAATAATTTGTTCTGCATCTTGGATGCCTGAGAGCTGATCGCAGGCTGGCCAGTCACTGTATATTCTGATAGCCAGGCACCATGCTGGTCAGTTTTGTACCATCTTCACAATTGTTTTGCTTGAGCCCGTCGCTGCAGCCACCGTGTCCACCCATCTTGTGAAGGGTCCTCCTCTTTTTACAAAGCATGCTCTCTTTTTCCAGGGACTTGTCTCCTGGTTGCATTCTGAAGTGTGTGAGACGGTCTTCCAGTCCCCACTTTGGGGAGCACCCTTGATGTAATTCTATCAAGACAGATTTGTCTGTTCTTGTAGTGCACAGTCATGTGCATATTCTTCACTACTGCCATCATTTAAATGCATCTACCCCACGATTAATGTTTCGGTAAGGTGGTAACTCATTGTGCTTCTGACTTGCATCTCTCGAATGACAAATCATGACAAGCATTTTTTCATTTGTCTGTTGGCCCCCTGAATGTCTCCTTTGGAGACGTGTTTGTCATGTCCTCTGTTGGTTGTTTAATTGCATTGCTTGTCCTTTTTTTCCTTTCTTGTTTCAAAGTTTGCTACAAGTTTTAGAGATCAATCCCTTGACAGACATGTATGTCATTAGCAGTTTTTACTGCAGTAAAGTGAGTTCTTATTAATTCTTTTGGTGACATCTTTCTATACACACGTGTCTACTTTTTCATCTATTTTGTTGTCTGCGGTTTGTGGATTTTTATTATGTTCAATATTGTAGTTATGCCATGTATTAGAGCCCCTAAGTGTTTCCTTTTCTTTTGGGGGGGAAGGGGGAATCACTGGCCTCTGGTGGGAGTGGGCAGTCCAGCCTTGCTCCTGGAGAGCCGCTGCTGGATTTGAACCGCCAGCCCTGTGGGCCACAGTCCTGCACTCAACCACTATGCTACCAGGGGGCTCAACCCTGCCCCTAAGTGTTTTCATTGATGATCTCTATAGTCTTCGGTTTTACCCTTATGTCTTTGATCCATCTCACGTTTACTTTTTTATAAGGTGTGAGATATCAATTGTGGTTCATTCTTCTGCAAATTGGCATCGAATCTTGTAAGCGCCATTTGTGGAAGAGACCATCTCGTCCCCACTTAATGTCTTTGGGCCTTGTGTGGAAGTGAGTCGATTGATTCCTGGGGATCTCGATTCTGTTTCAGTGGCCCTGTGTCTGGCGTGCCACTACCACGTTATTCCGACTGCCGTGGCTCTGTGATAGGTATTGAGGTGGGGACATAAGAAGCCTCCGACTCTATTCCCTATTCATAGAGCTTTGTCTGTCCAGAATCTCTTTCTTCCTTCCCACTAAAAGTCGGAGGTTCGTTTTCCCATCCTTTAACGAATGGTGTTGGAATCTGGACCATAATTCCATTATCCCTGTAAATCATTTTGAGTAGTATCCACATCTTTGCCATGTTAAGCCTTGAACATAATATCATCTTTCGCCTAATTATGTCTCTTTTGGTTTCTTGTAGACCTGTTTCTTTTTATTTTCTTTGTTTTTCTGGTGTCTTCATCTTTTGAGGGGCTGTTGCAGATGGCGTTGCCCTGACTTGGTTTTCAGAGCTCTTTTGTGAGCAGACAGAAATCCTACGGATTTTTGTATGTTGGTCTTGTATCCAGTTACTTTCTGGAATCTTCCAGTTAGTTCTCATGACTTTCTTGCCCAGCCTTTGGGATTTCAGATGTATGGAATCCCATCATCTGCAAATAGAGAGGATTTTGCTTCTTCGTTTTTTACCCAGTTAGATGCCTTTGATGTCCCCTTCTCACTTTCTAGCCCTCACTAAGACCTCCAGTCCAAAACTGACGGGGCGGGGAGATGAAGGACTTCCTTCGTCTGGCCCCCATTTGCAAGGGGAATGCTTTCAGTTTCTCTCAGCTAAGAGTATGTCAGCTGCTGATTTTGTGCATATACCCTTTCTGTGTTGAGAAATTTCTCTTCTATCCCTCTTTTGCTGAGTTTCTTAAAACTAGAAACAAATGTTGGGTTTTGTTAAATCCTTTTTCTGCATCAATTGTTAGGCCCACGGGCTGCTCTTCCTTCGTTTTTCCCATGTGGAACCATCTCTGTACATATTATAGAAATTCCACCTGGTCTCAATATGCTATTTTTTATCTAGATTGTTGAATTCTATTGCCTAGAATTTTATCGAGGATTTTTGTATCAGTGTTCGCGAGAGATAGCGACCTATAATTTCCCTTTTTCATTACTGTCTCTGTCTGTGTGGGAGACCAGCTCTATGTTCCTGCATAAAATGAATCAGGGGATTTCCCTAGTCTCAAAGCGTTGGGGTAGACTTGGTGTCAGGTGTTCTCTGCACGCTGGATAGAATTCACTAGTGGAACTCTCTGGTGAACTGTACACTGTTCACAGCGTGAATTGTGTAGTATATTAATTTTATCTCAATAAAATATTTAAAATATTGCTATTGAGAACAGGGGCACACATGCACATATATTTTTATTGCCACTTAACAGAGGCTTTAAAAGATGACAGAAAGGTACCCCAAACTCCCAAATGCCTTTTCAGCACCAATTGTCAAACGGGTCTTCTCTTTTACCCCATAAAAATTGAGTGCTATCGCTTCTCAACCTTTGGGTCAAGATCAACTGTAGAAAATTGAGTGTTATCATTTTTACATTCCGGATGCACACAGCCTGAATCTAGTTTTCACTCACTTCTCATTGCATAACAACATGAATCAAGCATAGACTAAGGAAATTTAGTATATCTGTGTCATTTTAGGTCTGGGTAGTCAAAAAGCAAGTCCAACACAATGGTGTCCTTCCTGCCATTACCTGGCTGTTGGACTAGCCTGCCTGTGTGCAGTCAGTAGTGAAAGGTACAAGGAAAAATGGCTTGAAATGCTTGCTGTATGGGCATTGACAGAAACTAGCTTTCAAATCTCAGCAGATGCATCGAATATTTCTTGGAAACACTAATTCCTAGTTGAAATTTTACTTCCAATTGAAAAGAAATCATAAAACATCCTAACTTTGATATGAGCCACTTGGCTGTAAAAGAAACCCTGTAGCATTTACATAGAAATAAGCGCAATATCTTAGTGCTTACTTTGAAAGCGCGTACTGTCTTTGAGATAAATAGAGGGGTTGAAACTTAGTCAAGTGAACTTGCCTGGTCCCAGATGAATGGGTGAAGGAACTCTATGGCTTCTCTACTCCTTAAGAGAAGTAAATGGAAAATAGTGAAAGATAACCCACTATTACAACCTCAACTTATGGCTGGAACTATAATAAGAATATTCTAACCATTATATCGAGATAATGGAAATGTTGACGGTTGGGTATGGAGGCAATTATAAAATTTCATATGGAATAATTTCTCAATCGGTTGTATAATGACTGTAATTTTATGGGTAAAGGTTAAATGCACATCCTGTCATTTTTCATGTAACCTGTATTACCTGCTGATTTTTATATTTCTAATTACTAGTTAATTAAGGAAAGGTCTCTTGTGAAATGTAGTCATTTCTACATTTAATTCTTACCGTGGAGACAAATAAGAAATATTTTAGCTGTTCCATTGATAATGATCCTCATCTTTGAGAATTAGGCAAGAAAACTTGGAACTTTGTTCAAATTTTTACATAATGACAGTCTGGTTTCTCTTTCACCTTTTATCATTTTTCTTTAGCTTCGATTTGTTTAATCTCCCACATTTAAAGGTCAATCCATTAATAACATGGAGATAAGTTTAGACTTGAAATTAAAGAGAAATTTATAGCAGTAAATGAGCCAAACTAGGCTAGATCGAAGAGTTCCTCAAATTGTAAGAGTTGTCAACAATTCGATCTTCAGCCTCATCAGAAAAAGAAAAGAGTTGTCATTCTAGACACTTCAACCAAAGGCTATGTGATAATTGGAAAGGAAGTCGAAGCAGAGGAGGAAATGTGGGACAAGCATAGATTTTCAAATGCAGTGTGTTTTTAATGGGCTCTGCAGATGTCTACGCAAGGGACAGTTTGCTGCCGATGGGTTCTGAATCGCAGTGACCTCTGTCTATCCGCACAGAGCTGCGTTCCATCCGGCATCCCTTTTCAATCCATCGATGTTTTGCTGTTGCTATCGTTCAGAGTACACACAGCAGGACCATTCAACAATAAACACTTGCACACGTCAGTGACGATCAAATTCTTGAAATGGTGCGACCATTGCCAGCCCCTTCTCTCAATGGTCTCTCCCCGTTCACGTGAACTCAGCACCCCACACCACTTCCATGGAAACTTTCTAGTTGCTCTTGTCAACTGATTGCACAGAGGTAGGTTTTCCAACCAGCGCCCATGGCAACCGTTCTTTATTCAATCAGCTAAGCAGATGATCTGGTTTGAAGAAGACTTCAGAAGAGAGTCTCGGATGACAGTTGACAGGTCAAGGTTTGTCTCCGGGGAATGCTTTCGGGGCTCATCCAGTCTCAATGAATCCTCCCTCTCTCCCAACCATCGAGTCAGTTCTGTAGAGCCAGGTAGAGCTGCTTCCTGGGGATTTTCGAGAGTGTGACTCTGGAAGCAGAGAGCCTCGTGTTCCTCCCTCACAACCGTTGGTGGGTTCAAACTGCCGGTTAGCAGCCCAAAGCATAGCACATTACTCCATCAGGGATCCGACGCAATGAGTCCAGGAAACTCAATTGAAATTTAATTTGGGGTGCTAGTCGGCATTTCCCCCTATTTGCTCAGGATGCTTCTATAGAACCTTTGATCAAACCATCCGGTAATGATTGCCAGGCACTAACTTGCTCTTCTGGTCTAATGGCAAAGGAGGCCGTTGTTCAAAAGGGCAAGTAACTGCACATTCCATCTCCTCCTCCCATTCCCGACTCTCCTTCTTGTGGGAACAGGTTCGGTACTCAGAGAAGCGAGGACGACTAGACTGATTTCAATCGCGCACACAGACTCTGGAGATCCGGATCAATGGCGCAGATCTAGCTCTAGTGCAGTTTTTGCAAAGCTTATATAGGTTTCATTCACCAATCGGATCACACTTCCTGGTCCCCAAACATTTCCTTATGTGGTGTTGGGTTTGCAGCATGAAAAACAATTGGCCCACACTGTGCGCTATGTAAATGAGATATTACCAGCTGAATTATGTAAATGAAGTGTAGCTGGCTGAGCCAGCCGTCCAATTGGCTTACAAGCTATTTTGTCCAATCGCATTACAGGATTTTACTGTCCAATCATTACAGGATCTTAGCTGTTACTATGGGGAAGTTAGAAGTATTCTGATAGGCTGTGTCTCTGAGGTTTAAAGCAGAAAGCTGTCAGATGAACTGGCCTGAGGTCTTCTTGCAAGCGCGGGTCCCAGCTACCTAATGGCGCAGATACCCAGCAGCTTCAAGACCGCTCCAGGAGATGCAGCAGCATCCTGAGGTTTCTCTGCCAAGAATGCCCCCACACCTTCTGCCTCAGTTGCTCTGGCTGAAAAAAGACCTTGATTGTTCCATGAATGGCTTGCAAGCTTTCAAGGCTCCAGACACTATACAACGAGTTAGGAGGCACCACAAAAACACGAACCCTCTTACTAGGCCAATTAGCTGTGATATCTCACGAAGCCATGGCCCGAAACATCCAAACCAAGAAACCATACCCCATGAGGTGTTTGGTTTAACATAAGCAGCCTCAGGAAAACTCTTTGCTGTTGCTATAAATCTGTCCATCACACAGTTGTTGTTATTGTTCTTGTTGTTGTCGTTAGGTGTCATGGAGACCCCACCAACAGCTCCCCTATACACAACAAACAAACCGCTCGCCTGGTCCTACCCTGCCCTCACAATTGTTGCTATGCTTGAGCTTGTTGCAGTAGCCATGGTGTGAACTCGTCTCCCTGAGGGCCTTCCCTCTCCTTTACCAGACAGCAAGTCCTGCTCCAGGGACTGGTCTCTTCTGATATAGCCAAAGCTGGAAAGACGAAGCCTTGCCATCCTCGTCTCTAAGGACCCCTGGAGCTGTACTTCTTCCAAGACAGATGAGCTTGTCCTTTTCGCAGTCCATGGGACTTTCAATGTTCTTCTCCAGTGCCACAATTCAAATCCATCTCTTCTTCTACGGTCTTCCTTGCTGAGGGTCCGACTTTCTCACGCACATGATGTAATGCAGAATGCTACGACCTGAGTCAGGCCCACCTTAGTCCTCAAAGCAACACCCTTGCTTTTCAACACTCTAAAGACGTCTTGTGAAGCAAAATTACCTAATGCATCTCTTCTTTTGGCCTCTGGGCTGCTGCTTCCGTAAGTATTGATTGTGGATCCATGTAAGACGAAACTCCTTGACAACTTCAACCTTTTTCCCATTAATCATACTATTACATGTTGGTCTAGTTATGAGGGCTTTGGTTTTCCTTACATTGAGTTGAAATCCATACTGATGACCACAATCTTTGGTCTTCATCAGGGAGTGCTTCAATTTCCTATCCACTTTGAGCAAGCAAGGTTGTGCCATCTGCGTATCACCGGTTGCTAAGAAGCCTTCCTCCAATCCTGATGCCGCATTCTTCTTCATAGAATCCAGATTTTCTGATGATTTACTCAGAATACACATTGAACAGGTAGGATGAGATAACGAAACCTTGGCACACATTTTTCTTGATTTTAAACAATGCAATGTTCTCTTGTTCATACAGCTGCCTCTTGATCCATGTAGAAGTTCTGCCTGAGAACAGTGCAGTGTTCTAGAATTCCTATTCTTCTTAGGGTGAAACACAAGTAAACATATTTTTGGTATTCGGTGTTGAGTCTATCTCCTGCTGACATCAGCCACGATAGCCTGTGGTCCATGCCTTCTTCTGAATCCAGCCTGGACTTCTGGCAGTTCCCTCTCCATGGACTGCTTCCGCCATTACTAGCAGACCTTGAGCAGCATGTCACTTGTGTGCGACATCAGCTATCATTCTATAGTTTGAGCATTCTGTTGGGACACCTTTCTTTGGAATGGGAGCAGAAATGGACCTTTTCCAGTCCGTTGGATAAGGAACTGTCTTCCAAGTTTCCTGACATAGACAAGTGAGTGCTTCTTCAGCTTTCTGAAATGTTTCAATGAGTATTCCATCAATTCCCGGCGTCTTGGTTTTAGTTAATGTGTTCCGTGCAGTTGGAACGTCGTCCTTCACCACCATTGCTTCTTGTTCCTGTGCTGCCTCCTGCAATGGGAGAATGTTAAGCAGTTCTTTTTGGACCATTGACTCTGGGTATTCTTTTCTTCTTCTCTCGATTCTCCCTGCCATCGTTCAATATCTTGCCTAAAGAATCTTTTGAAATTTCAAGGTTTGAATTTTTTCTTGAGTTACTTCCACTTCAGATATACTGAGCATGTTCTTCCAGTCATCCGTGATACTTTCAATATTCTTCTCCATGAAGAAGAACTTCAATATTCTTCTCCAAAACTACAATTCAGGTGCATCAATTCTCCTCTGGTCTTTCTTCAGCTGTCAAATGCATATGAGGCAATTGAAAATATTATGGCACACACTATTCCGCAAAGTAACTCCCTTCTACTTTAAAGAGATTTTGCACAGTAGCTTTACCTGATGCAACCTGTCTATCCCATAACAGTTGCCAATTCAACTTCAATTCAACTTTTAACATCAACTTCATCAGTTAGCTATGCAGAATTTACCCACACTCAATGTGACTTTTCTTTTTTTTTCACTTATAGAATGTTGTTTTTTTCCCTTTTTTCTTTTTCCTTTTAAAAAAAAACACCTCCCTTTTCCCCTCCCCCCCTTTTTAAAAAAAATTAATCATTTTATTGGGGGGCCCCTACAACTCCCATCACAATCCCTAACAACATCAGTTGTATTCAGACCACTTTTACACACCCATCGCCATCATCACTCTCAAAACATTCTCCCTCCCTCCAGGAGCCCATTATCAGCTCCCTATATTACCCTTCCTCCCCCCCTTCCCCTTGAATCCTTAGTAATTTACAAATTATTTTTCATCCTGTACACTGTCCAATGTGTCCCAACACTCACTTCCCTGTTGTTCATGCCCCAGAGAGGAGGCTACGTGTAGATCCCTGAAGTTGGTTCTCCCTCTCCATTCCTCCAACCCTTCACCCTCCTGGTATTACCACTCTCATCACTAGTCTTGATGGATCATCTATCCTAAGTTTCCCATGTTTCCAACTTCACTGTACATCTGCAATGTGACTTTTTCATCATCAAAAAAAACTCAGGGCTCTGTGATAACCTGCCCTCCCCACCCACTCCCAGTAAGCTTTAACCTATGTACATTTGCCTGTATTATCTTTTTTATAAATGGGGTCAAGCAATATTTGTCATTTCATTATTTACTCATTTTACTCATCACGATGTCATCAAACTCGATACCGTAGCATGTATTGACACTGCATTTTTTTACTGCCTGAGTTGTAGTCTATTGTACAGATCTGCCACATTTTTTTAATACATGCTCCCCTTAATGAATATGTAAGTTGTTTGCATCTTTTGGCTACAGCAAATCGTGCCACAATGAGTCTTTGTGTTTTAGGGAGGAAGAAGCCTAAATGCGTACTTAGGAGTAGACTTGCTGGGCTATGTGATAATCCCACTTAGAGCAATGTGAGAACCATCACAGTATGTTCTCCATTTGATGTATTATTTTGTATTCCCTTCAACAATGGATAAGGTCTCCAATCTCCCCACATCCTGGCCAATATTTGTTATTTCATTTCTTTCTTTCTTCCTTCTTCCCTCGTCTTCTTTTTTTCTCCTTCCTTCTTAACCAGTCGAATGGGAATGAAATGGTTTCTCATCGTGGTTTTTATGGCTATTAATGCTGAACACCTCCTCATGAACGTGATGGCCCTGGAACAGCCTTTTTACAAAATGTCTGTTCAAGCCCTTTGCCCATTTTTACTTATTCTTTTGTTATTGCACCATGAACGTTTTAAATATCTATCTTTGCTACTAGATTCTTATTGATTATGGTTTCTGAAGACATCCCCCCTCCCCAACTGCTGGCTTGTCTTTTCATTTGTAACACCTTCTAAGAAAAAGTTTTCCATTTTTAGAGTTCCATTTTTTAATTTTGTCTTTGGCTGTATGCTCTTTTGTTATGTTTCGATAACCCATTGCCAAGGGCTAGACTCCAAAGTCTTGCACCTGTGTTTTATTAAGCATTTTATGGTTTTAGCTTCACAGGTCCATGATCTAATTTCTTTTAAATGATACTTTATTGTGAATTAAGTGGGGAAGGGGTTATATTTCCGACCGTAACTCTGCATTCAAAATTCAAACCATTTGGTAATGCCCTTCCCTGTGTTCTACCCTCCTCACCCCCACCCCCAGTTTCTCTTCCTCCCGCTTGTTGACCTACTCAACTTCCTTTCATCCAAGTCAGTACCTGTCAAGCCTCCATTGCTACATCTTTTCTCCCTTTCTCTCTTCCACTTGGCAACTGTACCCTTCAGGGTGTAAGTCCGGTCTCATACGATCTTTGTCTTTTTTTGATTGACCAACTTTAATCACATAATATTCTCCAGGTCCATCCATGTCATGAGGTGCTTCATGGTGCCACCATTGTTTCGGGTTTGGCTTTTTGGGGCTTTTTTTTTTTTTTCGGTAACAATGTGCAGTGTTCCTTTGTCTGTATGCACCAGTTTCTTGATCTAGTCTTCTATCGATAGGCATTGAGGTCATTTCTAGCTTCTTGCTATTGTCACGGTGCTGTGATGAACAGGTAAGGAAATACATCGGTTCATGTCATGTCTCTCACTTCTTGAGCTGTCTTCCAAATCTCCTGGCACAGGAGAGTGAGGGCTTCCAGCGCGTCCACAGCCTGTTGAAACATGTTCAGTGAGCATCCCATCGATTCCTGGAGCTTTAGTTTTGCCTAATGCTTTCGGTGCAGCTTGCACTTTCTTCAGCACACTGATTCCGGCTCGAGTGACTCTGCGTGTCCTGTTTGGCTTCTTTTGTTGCTTCCTGTAACATTCAACGTTATATGGTCATATAACCTTTTGGTATTGCACCTTAAGGCTTGAATTTTTCTTCAGTTTAATATATGTTAAACACATCCTTCTTTTTTATTTTCTAACTCGAGGTCTATATACATTCCATTATTATACTTTACTTTGTTTTTTAACGTTGCATTTTCTATTCAGCTCTTTGACGCAATCATTTTTCCATATGTCTTAGCTACTGCATGATTAAGAGCAAGTTTCAGAGTCTCTTCTGACATCCACTTTGATCTTTTCTTGCTTTCTCACTTTTTAGTGAACTGCTTTCTTACTAATTGATGTTCTTAATGTCCTCTCTTAGCCCTTCAGATCTTCTGTCATTAGTGTTTAATGCCTCCAATATGTCCTTGAAATGCTATAGAAGTTGAGGTGGGATAGACTCAAGGTCATGTTTGACTTGTTTTAATTTGGGCGGGGGGGGCTTCAAAGTGAACTTACACAATGAGCAACAAGTGTCGGCTCTTTGTCTGATGTTTGCTGCTGGTATCAAGCTTTTCCATCACCGCCTCTCACAGAGGCAGTCAGTTTGATTTCTCTACATTCCATCTGGAGAAGCTCATGTCCATAGTCTCTGCTTATGATGCTAAAAAAAAGGTATTTGTCCTGAAGAAGTCATTGGTCATGCAAAATTGTATCATGAGATCTCTAGCTTAATTTCTATCACCAAAGCCATACTTTCCAACTGTTTTTTCTTCTTCATTGTTTCCAGCATTTGCGTTTCAATCACCAGTAGTTATCAATACATATCATATGATTTCTACTAGGTATATACCCTGAAAAAATAAGAAGCAAGGCATGAATATATATGTATGTGTGTGTGTATATATATATATATATATATATATATCCCCATGTTCCTTGCAGCACTATTCACAATAGCAAGAAGATGGAAATGAAGATGGCAACAGCCTAATTATCATCAATGAAAGAATGCGTAAATAAACTAGGCATCGCTAAAGAATAATGATGAAACATTGAAACATCACATGACGTGGATGGATGTAGAGAACATTATATTGTATGTAGTCAATGACAAAATGACAAAAGTTGTATGCGATCACTATTAAAAAAGAAAAAATCAAGACAACCATTTTCGTATCAAGACAAACAGACTTTGCTTGGGGCGGGTGGGGTAAGGAAGGAAGAGGAAACACCAGGCTGGAGGGTAGACCTAGGTGAAAGGAAGAGAGTGTCTCAGGAGAAGAGGGAAAAAGTGGACAGGGAAAGCTTTGGAGAAATTTGATAAGTTGCTTAAGTTGTTGAATCCAAAAATGATGATCTGAAATGTTACACACCCACCTAAGTCAGATTAAAAATTGTTTTAAAAGTAATCCAAGAAAAATCAAAGACCTAAGAACTATAAGAATATTGAGGGAGCTGAGCCCCAGTGGCGTAAGTGGTTGAGTGTGGGACTGTAGTCCGCGGGCTTGGTGGTTCAAATCCAGCAGCTGCTCTCCAGGAGCAAGGCTGGGTAGCTCCTACGACCACCAGAGGGCAGTTGTGCCCCCCCAAAAAAAATAAACAAACAAAAAAGAATAATGAAAGAGAAGGGAGCAGCGTAGATGTCCTAATACATGGTGTAAATACAATAACAAACGTAAAGGAAAACACACAAACAGTAGAACACAAACCATATGAGTGGAACTTACAAAAAGCTGGACACTGGTGTGCATTTAAACATTTCACCCAAAGAGTAAAAAGAAGACACAAAGTTGGGGAAAAAAACTTGTCCAGGGACATATCAAACAAGACTAATCTCTAAAACTCCAACACCTGAAGAAGCAAAAGACTAACAATGCAACTTTTTAAATGGACAGAGGACATGAACAGACACTTCACCAAAGAAAACAACAAATATATGAAGGTGATCAGCAAATATCTGAAGACATGCTACCAATAACTAGCCCTTAAGCAAACAAACCCAAACCCACTGCCATCAACTTGATTCTGACTTGTAGCGGCCCTCAGTAGGGAGTCAAAGGCTGCACGTCTTCCTGGGAAACACAGCGTCATCTTTGTCCCGGCTTGTGGGTTAGTGGTTCAACAATTGCCAAGAGCATTGCCAGGGCAATTAGAGAGATGCAAATCAACTCAACAATGAAATATCATCTTCCTTAACATTCATAGCAAAGTTCAAAACCAAAAGGAACAAATGCTGGCATTTGGGGGTGGGGAGAATGGAACCCTCCTACACTACTGGTGGTTATGTAAAATGGTACAACCTCTGTCAAAAACAATATGGAGTTTCCTTCAGAAGTTAGAAATAGGATGTGAACCAGCAATCCCTCTACTTGGTATTGATTCTAGAAAAATGAACCCTGTTATGCAGATATATACACAGGGTCGTTCATCACAGTGCTGCTCACAGTAGCGAAAAGATGGAAGCAGCCTAAGACCCATCAATGTACGAATGAAGAAACTGTGGAAGCCTAAGCAATGTTACAAAATAGTGATGGCTCTGTGAAAGATCTCATAGCATGGATGAGCCTGCGGGATCATGCTGCGCGATCTTAGTCAATCACGAAAGGACAGTTTTACATGAGACCATTAATGTAGACAGTCAAGGAACAAAAACAGTATTTGATGGTTACCAGGGGTGGGAAAGGAAGGAAGGGTAGTACATTATTAACTGGAGGGTAGAGATGTGGTATTTGGAGTAAAGCAGAAGGCAATATAAAATAAGACAGAGATCAACAAAAAAATGATGGGGATATCACAGATTATAAATACCGGTAGGTCTTCTTCGAATCTTGATTCCGATTCCTTCATCATATAGTCCAGCTCCTCTGAGTGCGCGCTCAGTGTGCCAACTGATGAGTGTGGACAAAGCGGACAGCCCTGATAATGCACCTTCTCTGATTTTAAACCACATCATATGTCTTTGTTCTGTTAAAACTACTGCCTCTTGGTCCATGTCCAGGATCCACATAAGCACAATAAAATATTCTGGAATTTCCAATATTCTCAGCGTTAGTTATAGGTTTTTTTTTTCCTGACACACAATTGAATGTTTTAGTATAGTCAATCAAACACAATCTAACATCTTTCTGACAGTCTCTGCTTTCAGCCAAAGATTCATCGGATGTCAACAATGATATTCCTGGTCCCACCTCCTCTTCTGAATCCATCTTGGCTTGCTGGCAGTTCTCTATCACTGTACTGAGGAAACGATTTTTCAATTATCTTCAGCAAAATTTTACTTACATGTGATGTGAATGATATCATTTGACGACCTCCACATTTTGTTGAGTCGCTTTTCTTTGGAATGGGTACACACATGGATCTCTCCCGGTCAATGGGTTAGGAACTGTCTTCCGAATTTCTTGGCATAGACGAATGAGTGCTTCCAGTGCTTGATCAGCTTACAGAAACATTTCCATAAGGATTCCCGCAATTGCTGGGGGGTTGGTTGGAGCTGCTGCCTTCAGAGCCGTTGGAGTTCTTCAATCAGTACCTCATGACTTGATTAAACGCATTCTCTTAAAAGGGGTGGTTGTCGACTAGTTCTTTATGGTACAGTGACTTTGTCTATCCCTACCATCTTCTTTTGATGCTTTCTGCATCATTAAATAGTTTTCCCGTAGAATATTTCAATATTGCAACTCGAGGTTTGAATTTTTTTTTTTTTTAGATCTTCTGGCTTGATAGATATTGAACATCTTCTACTTGGTTCTCTAACTCCAAGTCTTTGCACATTTCATTATAATATTTTACTTTGCTCAAGGTGCCCTTTGAAACTTCCTGTTTGGCTCCTTCATTTCATCGTGAATGCAGGATCAAGAGGGAGACACAGTCTCCTCTGACATTCCCTTTGGTTTCTTCTTTCTTTCTCGTCTAACGGCCCTTTGCTTTGTTTATGTGTGGTCTTCCTAATGTCCTCCCACAGCTCCTTTCATTAGTTTCTTGTCATTAGTTTTCAATGAGTCAACTCTATTCTTATTCAAAATTCAGTGGGATATAGTCAAGGTTATATTTTTGGCTCTTGTGGACTTATTTTAATTCTCCTCAATGTCAGCCTGAGCTTACAGTTGAGTAATTGATGGTCTGTTTCACAATCAGACTCTGGCTTTGTTTTGACTGAAGATCATGAATTTCTCCATTGTCTTTGCTCACAGATAATGCCACTGTGCTTCCTGTGTATTCCATCCAGTGAAATCCATGTTTAGTGTTGCTGTTTATGTTATTAGAAAATGTATTTGGCATAAATAAGCCATTGGTCTTTCAAAATTCTATCGTGCAATATCCAGGTTTGATTCTATCACCAACGCCAACTACAACTCTGCTGTTTCCAATTTTTGTGTGCTAATTGCCAATGATTATCAATGAATCATAATGGCATATTTGATAAATTTCAAACAGAAGAAGGTTGTAGAATTCTTTAATTTTTATCATTAACTTTAGGGGTTAGTATATGTATTAGTCTGTTTAGACTAGGGAAACAAATCCAGGGAGATTCATATGTGTATAAAAAAGAATTTTAGGGCTGATCCCTGGTGGCAAAAGTGGTTGAATGCGGGACTGTGACCCACAGGTTTGGTGGTTCAAATCCAGCGGAGGCTCTCAGGAACGGCACTGGGTAGCGCCCACAGCCACCAGAGGCAGTGGTGCCCCACCCACCCCCCCCCAAAAAAAATAGAAAAAGAATTTTATATACAAGTTCAATTGAATAATGAGAAAGCATTCCAGCCTAGTCCAGTTCAAGTTCATAAGTTCAATATTAGCCCATATATCCAATACTGATCTATAAATTCCTGTGCTGGAATTCTGTGCCTTTCAGGTAGAAGCGACGCCTGGGCCAGACACAGACTGGCAATTTAGAGAGGGGAAGTTCATGCACAGAGACCCAAAATAGCAGCAACTTTGGGGGGACTCCAGTAGAGCACTGCTGGGCGGCAATTCCCCGACTGCGTCCAGTCCCACAAACTGGGAGGGAAAGAGGTGACCTCATTTCTTGCTTCCCACACTCACCCTCTTGTGATTCCATGAAACCCTACAGAGGACAGGGACACCCTTTCCCTCACACACCTGGGAGGGTGAACCTGGACTGATGGAGGACTGACCCGAATATGCAGGGAAGTTAACAAAAGGGTAGTTGAAATTCATCAGCTCCCCACAGTCCTAGGGCTGGAGGGACATGTGTGCTTACATCAGTTCCCTGTCAGTGAAAGATGCTATAATTTGACCTTGGGCCCTGTCCCAATAGTCACCTTGAGCAAAGAACCGTGTTGCTGCCATGCATTGAAACAGAGGCAGATGGGTGACAGGAGCGTAGCCAGAACTTCCCAGGTATTGTCTTCTCCCGCCCTCCCCCCATTCCTGACCATTGGTCTTGACTGGTGGTTGCTCCAGTCATTGGCTTACCCTCACTGGTTATCACAAAAGGCAACCCAAGACTGAGACCTTGACACAGAGAGCAGCTAACTCTCGATTTGGGTTTCAGTAATTCCCACACATGAAGAACAATAGCAAAATAGCATCTATAAAATACTTATCAAGAGTAACATTGAATGTAAATGGATTAAAACCACCAGCTAAGAGATGGAGACAGCAGAATGTGTAAGCACAGCAGACCCACTAGTATGCTACTTAGAAGAAGCACACCTTACACACAAAGATAATAATATACTAAAAATGAAAGGATGGAAAAATATATCGAGTTAAGGTTCATTTAAAAAGCAAGAGTGGCAAGATTAATTTCTGGTCAAGTCAACTGCATGTGAGACTAACAAGGTCATCACATGGTGACTAAAGGTCCAAGTGAGTAAGTAGATACAACCACTAAAAGACCTTCAAAGCACATGGACCAAACTCTTACAGAGATGAAGAGACAAATAAACAATATTCTATAGTAGTAGGACATATCAATACACCTCTCTCAAGGAAACTGGAGGGAAAATCAACAAAGATACAGGCAAAACTAACAACTACGCAGGCTCCTACACAGCACACTCCCCCCAACAGCAGCACAGTACACTTCTTTTCCATGTACACTTCTTGCTCATAGAAGAAGCTCGAGACTAGATCACATGTTGGGCCCCATAGCAAACTTCAAAACCTTTTAAAATTGTTTTATTGGGAGCTCATACAGTTCTTACCACAATCCATATATTCATGCATTGTGTCAAGCACATTTGTACATTTGTTGTCATCATTTTCAAAAACATGTGCATCAGTACATTTGAAAACATCTAAAAAAAAAAAAACTCCAACATCTAGATACCAAAAACTTTCTTTTCAGATCACAATGCTATTAAACTGGAACTCAATAATAAAAATCAAACTGAAACGGAACAAGACCTTGCTTTGAAAACACTCAGTAATTGACTGAATAAAGAGTGCGATTAAAAATTTTCAAAACAAGGGCTGAGCCCCGGTGGCGTAGTGGTTGTGCGCGGGACTGCGGCCCACTGGGACGGAGGTTCAATTCCAGCAGTGGGGCTGGGCCTCCTACTCCCACCACCGGAGAGCAGTGATGCCCACAAAAAAAAAAAAAATTTTTTTTCAAAACAAATGGGAAGAAAAATACAACATGCCGTAACCTTGAGAAACAGCAATAGCAGTACCATAGGATAATTGACAGCAATCAGCACATAGATCATAAAAGAAGAAACTGCAAAATGCGTTGGGAAGTAAATGATAGAAGATATATATGTGTGTGTGTATATCCAAATATATATATATAAATATATATATATATACAGGTATGTGCATTTTATTTTATTTTACACTAACCCCAAACAAAGCTGTTCTAAACAAATGGGCCATTTAGCAACCAGGGGAACCTCGCTGCTGTTTCAGAGATGCTATCCTTCTGAGCACCCCATGAAGTAGATCAGGACAAGTAAAATGAGAGGAAACTTGTAAGCCATAAAGTTTTCAAATCAAATAATCAATCCAATAATTAACTGTACAAAATTGTAAAAGGTGTATCGAACTCTATACCTATAGAATAAAGGAAACTGTTAATTTTCAAAATTCCCTGAGTGGAAAAAATCTTACCCCTACTCAAATATTCCCCAACAAAATAAGAAAACTAGACTAATATTGGTATGTTTTGTTTTTGTTTCTTTGTTTTTTTGGGCATCACTGCTCTCCGGTGGTGGGAGTAGGAGGCCCAGCCCCACTGCTGGAATTGAACCTCCATCCCAGTGGGCCGCAGTCCCACGCACAGCCACTATGCCACCAGGGCTCGGCCCAATATTGGTATGTTTTAATAAGCCAAGCAAGGTTTAGTTAAGTGGACATTTGTTCCTTATAGATAACCATTGAGAAATTTAACAAAGGAAAAGAAAAGCATGCAAATATTATGCATAATAAATGAAATGGTTGACAGACCAATAGAAATGAAAAGATAATTGTACAATAGTATGAAGGACTATACTACAACAAATTTGGAAATGAAGAAAATTCTAGAAACACATTCCATATCAAAATCGACAGATTGATATTGAAATCCTCAATGTACCCATCACAAAAGAAGAAATAAATCAGGCCACTTAACAATCCTCAACAACAGCAAATCAGAATTAGATGGTCTTATGGCAGGGTTCTACCAAACATTCAGAGAACTGATACCAACTCTATAAAAATTATTCCAGCATATAGAAAAGAATACCAAACTACCAAACGAATTTCTCAAAGCAAGGATAGGCCTGACATCAAAATCAGACAGAGACATTATCAGAATAGAAAACTGTAGACCAATATGCCTTATGAACATCAGTACAACATTTTCCAACAAACTCTTATCTGTCCTAGTTGGGCATTATGTCAGCTAGGGTCGGCCAGGTTTCTCACATGATATCATCTACCACAGTGTGGTCAGCTCACAAATTCTTCTGTGAAGTAGTCAGCTTATTGTTTTATCTCATTATTTATTACCACCATAACTAAGCATTTCCAAGTGGAGGAAGCCCTTAGTTTTTTATCTGAGAAACACCAGAATGTGACCCTCTTACAAAACACACTGCTCTGCTGGGAAGAAAGGTAAAGTAAAACACTCTATTCTTCCACTCCAATAAGTTACGTGGATAGTGACAAATCAGAATAATAGAAAATTACTTTAGCTGGTCTGGATGCAACTGAGGACGGCTTCCTTCGGGATGTGGCTCACTTAGTATTCATTGGGAGGTGTAAAAGTTACCTTCCTTCTGCTGAATTTGGATCCTGCATCCCATTTGTCAACCTCTTCTAACATCACCTATCAATCCAGGGACCAGGAAGGAGCAGGCCGCTTAGATCCACTCAGCTCAAGTTGGATTTCTTTAGGTCAGCATCCATCAGCTTGGAGTCTTCCTGTTTCCTCTGCATCTGCCCGGGTTGCTACAGGAGTCAAAAGAAGCCTTTAGCATACATCTGACCCACAGACTTAAGCTGGACCTGATTTACTCACTTCTACGACTGCGTGAACCATTTCCTGATAAAAATATCTTTCTGTATACATACACATACAACTACCACATGTTTCGAATCTATTAAGAACCCAACCTCACACATAAGCCAATAGAATTCAGCAAAGTATTAAAACACCCACAGAAATATATATCATGACCAAGTGAGATTTAGACCAGATATGCAAGGATGGTTCAATATTAGAAAAACAAAGCTGATATCAAGAGCTCAAGAAGAAAAGCGGCTATTTGGAGACTGATAATGGCAGCAGACATGTAAAGGTGCTTGGCACAGTATATGTATTTGTGTATTGTGAGAAATGATGTACGAGCCCCCAATAAATGATTTTAATAATTAAAAAATTAGAAAAACAGTCAATGAAATCCATGCATAATTTTTTAAAGAACCATATGATTATGTTAATACATGCAGAAAAGGCATTCTACAAAATGTCAACCCCATTTTTTTATCTTAAAAACATTCGATAAAATAGAAGGGAAATTCTGTAACATAATAAAGGCTATGTATGAAAAACCCAATGACCAGCACTTCAGTGCCTGGAGAGAAATTGAAAGTTTCCTCCTCCAAAAGGGAGCTGAGCAAGGATGCACTGGTCCCCTCTCATATTTAATGTCATCCTGGCGGTCGTGGCCAGAGCGATCAGACGTCAAAAAGACGTCAAAGGCACCCAAAGAGGTAGGAAGAAGCAAACCTTCTGTTTCCAGAAAACATGATCCTATGTATAAAAAAAATCCCAAAGACTTGACTAGAAAATTACCTAAACTAGTTGGAAATGTTGGCGACATGGCGGGCTACAATGGCAACACACAAAAATCCGTAGGTTCTGATAACTCGCATGTGCCAGGACCTGTGAAGATTCTGCTTGGGGTCCTGACCCACGTTGTCCATCTCGGTGTGTGAGGAAGTGGGAAAGCAGCCCCCGATCAGTTCTGTTCACATGCATGGGTAGTATTTGTCCATCACTTCTTGCAGAATCAATGATCCGAGCTTGTAATCCATCAAAACCTTTCAGATTAGGCTGAGCCCCTGTAGCATAGTGGTTGTGCGCGGAACTGCGGCTCACTGGGTTGGAGGTTCAAATCCAGCAGCAAGGCTGGACCTCCTACTCCCACCACCAGAGGGCAGTGATGCCACCCCCAAAAAACCTTTCAGAGTAAGCGGAGAATACACAGTGCAGCAACAGTCCACGTAGGAAGTAGGAGGCCCTCCTGGTTATCAAGGGTAAGATTGTATTCATGGTAGCACCATGGAGCACCATGAATCATATAGCCCAGCAGATTACCCAAGAGGACTTTGCCACACTGGATCATGTGCCATATAGGGAAGAGAGCAGTCTGTGAGATGTGGCTCAAAAAGGTCATCCAGGTAAAAAAAATGGCAAAGCTACCCTTGAACTGCTTGGAAGCCCTGATCCTCCAAACACCTCCCTCGTGAAGACCCCTCTCGTGGGAGGAACTCTGACCTTGAGACTGTGGGCCAGCGGGGCTGGAGGTTCTGCGAAGGCTGCGAAAGGCCGCTGAGCTGAGCATCTCCCCGCGAGGCTCTGCATTCCTGGTCGGTGCCTGTGTAACAGGACAGCCATGTGCGTCCCACAGCTCAAAGTGGCAGCTACGGCTTCAATTGATCAACTGCCTCTTGCCTGAGAAATAATTGTAGATGGAGATCAGATGTGACTGGCAGAACAGTCAATGAAAACAATTTGATTCAGACAGTTTATGGGGTACATTATATCTTTTCAAATTAGTTGAGCATCCCACTTTACCTTCGAACACGCAAAGTAGTAAATCAACAAACAGAAAGTTGTGCGTGTGTGTGTGTGTTGTAGCAGTTTCATTCTCTGGTGTTTGTCAGATTCAAATCTAAGGACTCTCTTCAGCTGGAAATACTTAATTATGATAATATAAAACATCACTTTCAGGTCCAAGCCAGCAACCATGCCAATCGAGACTTTTAAATACTCTATTCTGCCGCTTTAATAAGTTACGTGGATATATTAATGAAGAACCATCGCTCTCCGCTTACCTATAAACTGCCTCTCATTGCTGTATCCCAGTACCTTTGTTGAGTACCATTCTGCAACTGAAGCAGCCCACGATCTAGATGAGATGTCTTTTAATTTACACACGCTCATCATGTACACTTTTGTGTTAAAATACGAGGTAAAGATGGGCTGAGCCCCTGTGGCGTAAGTGGTTGAGTGGGGGACTGTGGCCCGTGGGCTTGGCGGTTCAAATCCAGCAACAGCACTGGGTAGTGCCCGCGACCACCAGAGGCAGTGATGCCCACAAAAACAAACAAAAAACAAAAATACGAGGTAAAGATTTATGGGAACAATTGTTAACAGCTTTCATGCTTTTTAAATTTTTGTCTAGTTTGTTTCTTATGGAAGCCAACGTAGTTGATCCTATTTGACTCACTTTGCCTCTGAAAATGTAATTATATCAAAAGGACACTGAATGCTGTTTATTAATCTCATGGTCAATTGAACAAACATATCCCTTTTAATATGCACACCGGATTATTGCAAATGTGAAGTAGATAAACAGGGTTAGAGTGAGGAAGAAATCTTTTTTTTTTTTTTTAGGCATCACTGCCCTGGTGGTGGGAGTAGGAGGCCCAACCTTTGCTCCTGGGAGCAGGAATTGAACCTCCATCCCAGTGGGCCGCAGTCCCACGCACAACCACTATGCTACCGGGGCTCAGCAAGAAATCTTTTTAAAGTTAAGAGAGTCTGATTATGTGAAACTCTCTCATTGGTAATTAGTAAATTTATAGGGAGGGATGGATAATTTCCATCCAGTGTGCTTTGAGATCACTGTAATCTCAAAATCATTTGAATATATGATAAGGTTGTTTTCAAGATGAACTGGAGAGTATTCATATTTAACTTGAGGGAAAAAATCAACAGGTCCCTTTATATTAGGAAATAAAGAACTTTGCCACTGAAATAATTAAACACATAGGAATAAACCTAACCAGAAAAACAAATGTACCAAAAAGTCTACAAAACCAAGATAGACCTACAGAAATGGAAAAATGTTACTATGTTCATGGAGGGAAAGACAGTACTTTGAAAATGTCAATATTACAGAAAGCAATCTCTATATAACACAATTGTGATCCAAAATACAGATATTCTTCTAAGAAATGGGAAAATTAATCGTCAACTTTACACGGCAAGGAAAAAAAACTCAGGATAAGCAAAAACAAGTAAAAAACAAAAATGAAATACAAAGTCTCCAACTTTCTGATTTCAAAATCTCATACACGGGGGGTGGGGGAGGGGGAATTTTTTTAAAATCTCATACATATCCATGTATGTATATGTGAAGAAAAGAGCGTGGTTCTGCAGCCAATGAAGCCGACCGTCCTCCTCCTTGTGGGGACCGGTGTGTCCTGGCTGCAAACAGTCAACCTCCTGGGTAGTGTGTATAGTCTCTTGTCCTGTAGAGGCTGCCCTAAGGGACCGTGGAGACAAACAACGCTTGGCTGCTCTTTGATGCCTTGGGCCTGGCCAATTTCTGCTCTCCCTAAACTAGGCTCCAAACGGGGATGCGAGGTGCTTTTGGGAAACCTCAAGGCATGGTGGCTAGAGTCCACCTAGGCCAAATTATCATGTCCATCCGCACCAAGCTTCACAACAAGGAGCATGTGGTTGAGGCTTTACGCAGGGCCAAGTTCAAGTTCCCTGGGTGGCAGAAGATCCACATCTCCAAGAAGTGGGGCTTCACCACGTTTAATGCTGATGAGTTTGAGGACGTGGCGGCTGAGAAGCGCCTCATCCCGATGGCTGTGGAGTCAAGTATATCCCTAACCGTGGCGGGCCCTGCATTCATGAAGGCCTGGGTAGCCTTGTGCTGCCTAACTTGTACCCACCAAATCACCAAATAAAATTGAACTTCCTGAAAAAAAAGAAAAGAAAAAAAGACCATGGTATAGGTACAACAGCTGTATAGACCAGTGGGGTAGGATAGAGGAATCAGAAATGAAACCAAACACCACACAGAGAAAGCGCCTTCGATTAGCGCTTCTCAACCCGTGGGTCAAGACCTCTTTGGGTCTTTGACTCTTTCACAGGGGTCGTCGAAGACAATCAGAAAACACATTTCCATAGGTCTTAGAAACCAAGACACTGCTCCTCTGTCTCAGACAGATCTGCCCACATGCAGCTATCCCCGGCATGAAGACTGTTACCCATGCTACACCAAGCTTCCAGCCAAAATTTTGATTTATTTGTCACTAGAGATAAATATTTCACAATATAGAATTACATATTATTCTTGTGATTCATCAGTATGCTTTCATTATGTTCAATTTGTAACAATGAAAATACATATCTGCATATCAGATTTGAGAACCACTGTCTTAGATGGTGTGGGCAAAATTGAATCTCCATTTGCTGAAAAATGAAACTGGACCCCTATTTCATAATGTATACAAAAGCAAACTCGAGAAAGATTCAAGACTTAAATCTACATCCTAGAACTATAAGAAAACATGAATGAAAAAACAGGACAACGTTAAGGGCCTAATACAAAGCACAAACAACACTACCAAACGTCATGAAAAACACACACACTACAGAGGACAAAATCGAGGACTGGGAACTCTTAAAACCACCACATTGATGTACATCAAAAGACTTCGTCAAAAGAGCACAGAGAACACACCAATTGGTGGGGATCGGGCAATAATAGATCGGATAAAGGGTGAACCTCTAAAATCTCTAGAAAACTGCAGCACCTCTACTTTTTAAAATGAGCAGAAGACAGACCCCCCTGACCGCCTCAAGCCTGCCTCGCCGAAAACTGCTTCGTGCCAGCCTGCCTCTATCCAGGCTGCCCCATGAGGACCACCTAGCAGGGTGTAGGTTCTTGTGACCACCTGCTGTTTCTACAGAAAGCTAAAGCCATCTAAGACAAGATAACCTCAACAGCTCTGTCTGTGGCTGCTTTCCAACATCTACAGCGCTCACCAGACCTTGACAAGATAGGACAATTTTAGTTTTTTCATCGCCCGGGTCCAGCAGGAAGTAATTACAGAAGATTACCTTCAGCCTTATTCCCTATTATCAAAAGGCAGGAGTAACAAGTGCAGCTGGTGGAAGAACAGTTCCCAGCCATTTACAGGCTTCCCTTTCCCCTGCTGCCCCTCTGCCACCTTGCCTTGCACCAGAGAATTCCTGTGCCCGGAAAGACTGCATTCGAACTCCCCAATCCAGAGAAGGCCCAGGGCTTTTACAGATTCAGTGATTAATTTCTGTCCTGAAGGTGGATAGAAAGCAATGTTGGAGTCTTGGATGCCCCCTTGACCCCAGTCACTACACAACAAACCCAGGAAGCAGAACAGGAGCACTAAGCCGTTACTAGGACCATGAACTGCAACCACTAACTAAACCTCCAAAGCAAAGAACCCAATCTCCTCAGGTGTTTGGTTGCACACAGTCAAAGCAGCTCTCTGATGCTGCAAATGGAGCCGGCAGGTAACTTTGTACAGGTGCACAGCACATCGACAGCAATGATCTGTAGCCTGACCCTTAACCTGACTCCCTGCATCATAAAACTCACATTCATGTCCCTGTGAGCAGTAACTACCCCGCTTTCCCTCTTGTTGCTGGCAACCACTAAAAACCTCTGGTCTCTCTTCAAATAAAAAAAAATGAGCAGAAGACATGAGACAATTCACAAAAGACGATCTCAAGGCAGCTAACCATCTTATGAAAAAATGCTCACACTCACTCGTTATAAGTGCCAATTAAAACGATGATGAAAGAACACCTCAACCAGCACTGACAGCAAAGTCAAAAAGTAATAGTGACAACAGAAAATAACAAACTCGGGCGAGGTGAAGACATCGGAAGCCTCCTACACTGCCGGTGGGACTGGAGAGTCACATAACTCCTCTGGATGATGATCCAGCGCTCCCTGAAACAAAAGCAAATGGAAATCGAAATCTCTCTACTTAGTATGTACTCAAAGAAATAAAGAACACACCAAGAACAAATACATATAAACCCGTGTTTATTGCCATCCTATCCACAACAGCACAATGATGGAACCAACTAAAGTGCCCCTCTGTGTAGGAATGGATACCCTTTGGGGTAAGCATACACTAGAACAGCATGCATTCCTCAAGAATAATGCCACCACTTGTCTGTTAGTTTATCCTATATGGTGGCTTGTGTTTTTCTGTCTTGCTGGGGCCTATGTGCTTGGTATTTCAAAGACCAGCAGTGTCGCCCGAAGTAAACAAGTTTACCAAACTCAGAACAGAGCAAAGAATAAATAGGTGTACAGCTCAGAGAATTAGCCACCGAAAACCTTAAGAATAGTGGTGAAGTATTGTCAGACCCTGAAAATCTCTTGAGTAGAAGCAGGGCATTGTCAGACAGTGCCCACAGATGAGCCCCGCAGATCAGTAAAAGACTTGCCTTCTAAAAGGAGCTTCCGCCATCCTGATGTCGATAGAGGAAAGCAGTCCATAATAAAGTCTTCTGAACCTTCATTTCCAGATGGAACTCAACTCAGATTTAGGAGGAAGAGCTCCAGAAATTTATTTATAACTGGAACTTCAACGTAGGCAGTACGAATATAGGAAAATTGGAAGTTGTCAAAAATTAAATGAAATGCTTGGTTTTTTTGTTTGTTTGTTTGTTTGTTTTGGGGGGGGCATCACTGCCCTCAGGTGGTGGGAGTAGGAGGCCCAGCCTTTGCTCCGTGAAGCTGGAATCGAACCTCCATCCCAGTGGGCCGCAGTCCCGCGCACAACCACTACGCCACCGGGGCTCAGCCCTGAAATGCTAAAGATGAAGAGCCTAGGTGTCAATGAGCTAAAATAGATTGATGTTGGTCCTTTGAAGTCAGATGGAACGACAGATTCCAAAGGACTGGCATCACGTTCATTGTTAAAAAGATTATCGCACCTAGTGGCGTAGTGGTTGTGCGCGGGACTGCGGCCCACTGGGACGGAGGTTCAATTCCAGCTGTGGGGCTGGGCCTCTACTCCCACCACTGGAGAGCAGTGACGCGCCCCCCCCCCCAAAAAAAAAATTAAAAAAATAGATTATCGCAAGATCCATCTTAAATCACAATGCTGTCTGTGATAGAGTGAAACCTAACTTCATATCCAGTCAATACAACTATTATCCAAATTTATGCACCAAATTTATGTGAATGAATCTCAACATTTCTAACCAGAAATTAATCAAGCATGCAATAAAGATCCATTGATAATTATTGGCTGTTGGAAACAAGGAGGAGGGCATAGTAGTTGAAAAATATGGTCCTGGGACAGAAATAAAACTGGAAGTCAGATGACAGAATTGTGTAAGACCAACAGCTTGTTCATAAAAATTACCTTTTTTTTTTTTCAACAACACAGTGACTATGAACATAGACCACTCCAGATGAAAGACACAGAAATCAAATATAGCAGTTAAAACCAGGCAAAGAACTGGCTGTGGAACAGACCATCGATGGCGCATATGTTAGTTCAACTTAAAGCTGAATAAAGTTAAAACACATTCATGAAAGCGAAAATACACCTTGAGTCTAATCCACCTGAATTTCGGGAACACCTCAAGGACAAGTGGGATGCATTGAACACTAATGACAGAAGACCCAATGAGCTGTGGAGGACATGACGACCATCATTCGTGAGGAAAACAAAGGTCAGGAAAAAGACAGGAAAGACAGAAATGACCAAAGTGGATGTCCGAAGAGACTCTGACACTTGTTTTTAATCATGGAGTAGTTAAGGCCTTTGGAAGAAGTAATGATGTCAAAGAGATGAACAGAAAATTTCAAAGGGCAGTTTGAGAAGACAATGTTAAATATAATAAAATGTGCAAAAACCTAGAGTTAGAAAACTGAAAGTGGGGGGGGCGACCTTCAGTATTTTAAAGGGAAAGAACTAAAGAAAAAAAAATCCAAGCCTTGAATTGCTCTACTGAAGGTTTCTATGTCAAAATGTAGAACGATGAAGGAAGCATAAAAATAAGATGGAAAGGACACACAGAGTCACTATACCAAAAGAACTATTCTGCATTCAACCTTCTCAGAGGGTTGAATATGATCAAAGATCAAGGGTACTAACACCAGGCATGTGAATAACCTATCAGATAGAGTGTATTGTAAAGTGAATTATTGCTGAAGTAGTTAGGTTAAGTTGTAACACCTTATCATTTGATCACCCTTTTGAGTTATTTAAAACTTATTCTAGTTTTTAATATTCTCTGCATTCTTTTTGATGGAAGTTTTTCTCTTATTTATTTGTCATTAGTTTGGGGATTTTTTGTTTCAATTTTTAGAGTATTTTCTGTATATGAGATCCAGGATAGGCAGAGGTATAGAGACAGTAACTGGATTAATAGTTCCCTTGGGAGACATCAGAGTTTGTTTGGAGGAAATGGGAAGCTGAGAACAATAAGTTCAAGAAACAAGAACATGTTTAAAAATTGATTGGGTTAACGATTGCAGCACTTTTAAAATGAGATTTATCTATGGAATTGATTGGTATGTAAATTATATGCCAATAAAAACTGTTTTTAAAAAGAGGACTATTGGTACTAAAGGAAGAATTACAAGCTGTCCTAAAAGCATTCACCAAAAGCAAGACTTCGGAAATTGACAGAATTACCCTTGGGACGTTTCAGCACTCTGATGAAACACTGGAAGCGGTTGGTGTCTATGCCAGGAAATTTGAGAGACTGCTGCTTGACCGACCGACTGGAAGAGATCCATCCATATTCGGATACCCTCCAAAGAAAGCCGACCCAACAGAACGTTCAAACATAGAATCAGACCATTGATATCACATGCAAGTAAAATTTTGTTGAAGATCATCCAGCATCGGTTGCAGCAAATATGAACAAGATGCTGCCAGGGGTGGAGACCAGATTCAGAAGAGGACCTGGACCAATGGGTATCGTTGCTGGTGTCAGATGAAGCTTGACTCACAGCAGAGAAGGTCAGGAAGATGCTTGCTTGTGTTTTCTTGACTGCCAAGGCATTCAACTGTGTGGATCTAACAAACTATGGGTAACCTTGACAAGAATAAGAATTCCAGAGCACTTCATTGTGCTCCTGCAGAATTTATACTTGGTTCAAGAGGCAGTTGTGTGAACAGAACATAGTTTATGGGCTGAGCCCCGGTGGCGTAGTGGTTGTGCGCGGGACTGCGGCCCACTGAGATGGAGGTTCAATTCCAGCAGTGGGGCTGGGCCTCCTATTCCCACCACCAGAGAGCAGTGATGCCCCCAAAATATAAATAAAATAAATAAATAAATAAATAAATAAAAAGTGTTAAGAAAAAAAGAACATAGTTTTTAATCAGGTGAGGTGTGCAACAAGATTGTATCCTCTCACTTTATTTGCTCAATCTGTATTGAGCACATCATCAGAGAAGCTAGATTATATGAAAAGGAATGTAACATCAGGATAGGACTAGGGTTTATACAGAAAGCATAACCTTGCTTACTGAAAGTGAGGAGGACTTGAAGCACTGGCTGATGGAGATCAAGTATCGTATCGTAGCCTTCGGTCTGGATTAGAACTCAAGGTAAAGAAAACCAAAATCCTCACAACTGGACTAATAGGTAACATCACGATAAACAGAGAAAAGATCAAAGTTGTCAAAGATTTTACCTTGCTTGGATCCAGTCATTGCTCATGGAAGCAGCAGTCAAGCAATCAAAGGACACATTGCATTGGGTAAAAGTTCTGCAAAAGACTTCTTTAAAGCGTTGAAGAGCAAAGATGTTTACTTTGAGGACTAAATTGAACAAAAACATCATCAGCAATATATACACAGTCAAAAACAGCAATACATATTGACAGTTGTACTGAATATCAATGGATTAAATGTACCAATCAAGAGACAGAGAATAGCATCACTTGGACCCAGCAATATACCGTCTGCAAGAAACACATTTTAGACATTAAAAAAAAACAAAAAATAAGCTTCCCATCAAAGGATGAAAGACATAAATCAAGCAAATAACATCTAAAACAGAGTAGAAATAACCATATAAATATCCAATAAAAATAGACTTTAAGACAAAACCCAGTACAGGAGGCAAGGAAGGACATTATATAATTATTTAAGGGTCAATCCAATAAGAAGACAGGCCATAATAACTATTATGTACTTAGTGAACGACCTACAAAATACATCTATAAAATGTTAACAGAATTGAAAAGAGAAAAAGACAGCTCTACAATAATAGTGGGAGACTTAAAAACATCAGTCTTGAAGAAGGACAGAACTCCAAGGAAATCTGTCATCTTTCATGATATTATTAAAACTTTCTTCCAACAATTCTACTGTTTCTTTCTGCTCCTTTGAGAGATCTCTTCCTGTTCTAGGTTACATAGTAGTATTCCTCTTGATGGGTCTCATATAATGCTTAGGCTGTCGAAGTGATACTTAGGGGAAATTCCAAGTTCATGTAATTTATAATATTCAAATATATCTTTGGATCAAAGAACACCATATCAAGTATAAGTTGACCTGAATATTTAGTACAGCACAAACTAAATAAAGGCATTGTGTACTTCTTTTATCTCAAGCTAGCTAACACTACATTAAAATATTCTGAATTTTTATGGGTGAGCAGAATGAAGGGTGGTATCTGGTACATGATATATATTATGTATTTCAGAAACTAGAGCTGGTGGGGGAGAAACTGGTGCTGTTTTTGAAATCAGCAGGTCAAATAAAGTCAGAAACCAGCCTAACATTTGAGGGACCCATGTGGGTTGGCCAGTGTCACCAATTTCTGAAATTTTAGTGTTCATAGTCTGGTTTTCTGTTTGCTGGTTTAGTATGGTTTCTAATTTTCTGGTTATTTCCCCCATTTGTTCATATGAGATCTTCTAGAGGTCTGTGTTTTCCCTGACGTTTATCTATTTCTCCCTTATCTGTCTTAATTTGTTGAAGAGAGTTATATTTACTTATGCTTCTTTCAAATTTCTCATCAGGTAGTTCTAATACTTTTTATCCCTGGGGAAGGTTGTACAGCTCTAAACTTTGGTAACTTGGCCGAGCAACTTTGTCTCGCGTCTTTGTGTGGACTAGGGTTATCTGTTGTGTACAGGAGGACACTGTGGCGTTGTTCCTCTGTGTTTAGTTCATGGTTTTTTTCACTGTGTCTTTTTGCCTGGCTTTGTTTTGATACGTCCAGGTGGTGGAGGCAGTCCCGTCACTCCGCTTACTAGCTTGGTGCTCCTTACCCATCTGCTCAGTGAGGTAGAGGTTGGGACCGTGTGTCCAGTTCTGTTCAAGCACAGTCGTTTAAGGGTGTGCCAGGCTGGTGTTGGCCACCTTGTGCCATAAATTTAGAGGAAATGGGTGGAGACACTTGTCCAGTGGGACTGCCTAGTGTGGTTTGTCATTGTTAACTCCCCTCAAATGGAACACACACCCCAATCAGGAAAACAACCAATCTCCCCCAAATAGAAAGACATATGCGGGGGGGGGGGGGATGGGGAGGAAAGCAAAGGAGAAAGCTGGGGCAGCATTGGAGCAAGGTGCTCAAAAGACACACTCCCCTGGTGGAGTGGGTGGTGGGACATGGGATATGCTTGCTGCAGATTTTTGCATGTCAGTTCTATAAACATGCCCGTACTAAATTGCCATTTCTTGTAATTATGTTTCTGTGGATTTGGTGGTGTGTATGATATTTGATTACATTATTTAGAAAAACAGTATTTTTTACTTCTTTCCACTTCTCAGACCTCTAATTTTTGTTTCTTTATTTAACCACATTAGCCTATTGCCAATGCAATTATAAATTGGATCGCAATATGAAGCATCCTACCTTTTTAAAAAAAATCATTTTATGGGTGGGGGGAGGACTCTTACAAATCTTATAATAATCTATCATTCAACTGTATTAAGCACACCTGTACATGAAGCCCTTGGTATCAGCTCCTCTTCCTCCCCCCTCCCTGCTTACAGTAGCTTTTAGAGCTTTTTCATTAAAATGTTGGTTTTTGTGTATAGATAGTATATGTGTGTATGTGTATAAAATCTTTGCATTGAGAGTGTCCACTAATGAATATTCTACTAGAATTCCAAAAGCATGGATATTAAATTAATGTCCTTTTAAATCATTAATGCCCTTTTTTAATCTATGGAGATGATCATATAATTAATTTTTTAACTGTTTACATGAAGATAATACTACTCTTTTTGTAAATATTGAAACAACCTTGAATTCTTAGACTGAATGTATTAATTTTAAAATGCAATACTGGATTTGTTTGCTTTTATATGAATACTTTTTAGATTTATAGTCATAGAAAATAAATAAGACTGGCATTCATCAATAAGATTGTTTTGAAATTGATTGATCTAACCTTTGGTTGGTTTTGAAATTCAATTTGATACTTGCTTCATAAAAATAAATTTGAGAGTTTTTTTCTTAAATTATGTCCTGGAATAACAAGTAGCATTGGGATTATTTGACCTTTTGAAGTTTTGTTGAATTCTCCTGTGAAACCATCTGGGCCTAGTGCCTTTTTCCTTTTATTCTTCTTTTTAAAATTTAAAATATAATATGCAGACTGCAAAGTACACAAACCCTAAGTAAGCCAATGAATTTCCTCAACTGTATTATATCTGATTATGCAAAATCTAGATTAAGAAACACAATTTTACTAGTAGCACATGTTTCGCCCATAGCGACTTTAAATACACACCAGAATGAAACACTGTCCAGTCCTGCTCCATCTTCACAACTGTCATGCTATGTCATAATGAGTTATTCATTAGGGTATTCGTACTTGAATAGCTAGTAGTGTCTGGTCCTTTGGTATCCCCACAGGAATGGTTAACTCCTCAGAGAGACCTTCACTAGCTAGTCCATCAGCAATGGACTGTTTCTCCTAGGCTCCCCCCACCCCCATCCCTTAGACCCCCTCTTCTTGCTAATTGTCTCAGAGATCTTTTTACCATCTACATTTCTTTTGGTCAGTGTGTGTCTCTCCCTTCTAGGACATAACCCCCATGTGAGCAAGAAAGCTAGCGGCTAGCATAGATGTGTTAAATAAAAAGATTATATACATTTGTTAAATAAAAAGATAACTGAAGATGTCCATCAAACAAACCATCGTAATAATGTGTATCGCTGGGTGAAGGAGGCCTGTGCAGACATGATGCCTTTTACTATAATGTGCCAATGCTTAAATGTAAGTGGGAGGAGGTGCACACAAGTCTACCCACTTCCAGTCCTCTCTCATACTGGGAGGGGGACCTAGTGGTTTGTTATTAGCTTGATTTCTAAAAGGTGGATGAATAGCCACCTATAATATCTGGCGTACACACCTCATGAAGTGTGGCACAAATTGTTACCTCAAGAAAAATGGGTTGTTTTTCATTTGAATAGGGATTTAAAATTCAGCTAAAAAAAAAGTTTTTTGAGATGACTTCTTGTAATCAAAGGTTTATACAAAAATCTGTACTGTTCTTTGGGTTTTCTAAAGATCCTAGAATTGAGATTTTAGAATCTCATCCTGAAAAAGTGATGGTTGGAGACAAAGGGAAAGTGGAAATGACCACCATTTTGAGAAGGCCAAGTGCTAAAAAGAGAGGCAGGCCTCACAACAAAGGAGTGACACGCCAGGACATCCCACCTTCACCCCTGGCCAACACAGAAATCCCATGGTGCCATGCAGGAGTCCTGAAGGCCAAAGGTCATAGGTTCCTGACAAAAGGACCACCAGACGGCCTTCTTATTTTCTGTCTACCCTGTGGAGCCTCTTGGGACAAGGCACTTTGACCTCTAAGCTTCTGTTCATGCCTAGGCAAAACAGCCGAACACTGGTAAAATGGTTCTATAACAGAACACATTATTTCATTGGGTTATGCAAAGATGAACTGCATGGAAGACATCTTGAATTCCTTATGGTGTGTGGAATGAGGTAGGGATCCAATAACTAGGTGTTGCACAACTATGGCTTTTATGAAAGTACCTTCCAGAAAGTACCATAGAATCTATGCTAATTTTGAGTAGAATATTGGAGTATTATTGGTTGGTGGTAGTGGGATACTTGCTCCAAGACCCAGGAGTGATTTTGATTGGCTACATGCCTCATACCAAGACATGGACCAAGCCATAGGCTGATTCCAGTGTCTTATGATGGAGGCCCCCCCCCCCCCCCCCCCCCCCCCCCCCCCCCC